>CANBKX010000515.1:0-25995 GCA_947369275.1 Nemotelus nigrinus
GATGTAGCGCTTGGCACATGCGGCTGCTGTGATGTCAGTGTCCGACGACGCAGAAGTTTCCTCAACCTGAGTGGAGTTTGATCCTTCGGTGGTTGTGACTTTCGCTGAGCTGTCGCAGGAGGCAATCGTGACATCTCTTGATCTGGTGTAAGTTCAGCATCCCAAGTAACGCGAGTCTTTCTAGGCAAGACGGCGTCGGAACGAGTTGAATCCCACAGTGGTACGCTGTCTTCTGTAGGCGAGGATGGTTGTGGCTCATGCAGGGATGAAGGTGCACTCTCGAAGTCAGTGTCCATCATCACATAAGCGGGTTTGAGACGATCAATCGACACAGTAGATTGATGTCCTTTCACTTCAATTACAAACGTCTTGTCTCCTCGGCTAATGACCTTGAATGGTCCGTCGTAAGGCTGCTGCAGAGGCTGCTTCTGGCTATCTAGCCTCACGAAAACTTGCTCCGATGATGCGAGGTCTTTGAACACGAATATGCTCTTTTCACCGTGTCGGGACCCCTCAGTTGGTTTAACGTCGCGAAAAAACTCACGAAGGTCCTGAACAAAGGCTGCTGAACCTTGGCACTCCTCATTTGGCTCATGAACACCAAAAAACTCTCCGGGTAGTCGGAGTGGTTGTCCATATACCATCTCTGCTACCGTAGCTTGCAAATCCTCCTTCCAAGCCGAGCGAATACCAAGCAGGACCGCTGGAAGCATCTGTGTCCACTTGTCATGCTGTTGTGCCATAATCGCTGCTTTTAGCTGGCGGTGAAACCGCTCCACCATACCATTCGCGGAAGGGTGGTAGGCCGTTGTTCTTATATGCTGGGCCCCCAATAGGCAACTCAAATTCTTGAACAGATACGATTCGAACTGCCTACCCTGATCTGAGGTGATCCTCAGTGGTGTGCCGAACCGGGCAATCCAGTTGTCGCACAGCGCACGGGCAACAGTTGAGGCTTCTTGGTCGTAGATCGGAACGACTTCCGGCCAACGCGAAAAACGATCCACAATCGTCAGGCAATACCTATATCCTTCAGACATTGGCATGACTATAATGTCGATGTGGATGTGCTCGAACCTTGAATACGGCAATTCGAAGACTCCAAGTGGCGAATTTACGTGCCGTGACACCTTCGACCGTTGACACTGGAGACAATTACGGGCCCACGTTCTACAATCCGTTCGGATTGATGGCCAGACAAACCGTTGTGTCATCAGTTTAACTGTAGCGTTAGCTCCTGGATGAGAAAGGCCGTGAACACTTTCAAATGCGACTTTCCGCAAACCTTTGGTGACAAATGGTCGCACAGTTCTCGTAGAAACATCGCAGTAAACTAATGCTTGGCATCCAGGCACCTGAACTTGCTTAAGCTGAAGAGAAGATTCACGCAAATGCTGCTGAAGTTCAGGATCGTCCATCTGCGCCGCTGCCAACGCCGAGTAGTCCATGGCCAGCGCCACCTCCTTCACTCGTGACAACGCATCAGCCACAACGTTTTGATGACCAGACACATGGCGTATGTCTGATGTGAACTGACCTATGAAGTCCAAGTGGCGAAACTGACGAGGCGAACACTGTTGATTTTTCTTCTTAAACGCGAAGACCAGAGGCTTGTGGTCGGTGTAAATGGCAAAACACCTCCCCTCTACTGCATGCCTAAAATGTTTGACCGCTAGATAGGCAGCGAGCAACTCACGATCGTATGCTGAATACTTGGTTTCAGCAAGACTAAGCTTTTTGGAAAAAAATTCCAGAGGCTGCCAGTTTCCTCTTATCCATTGCTGAAGCGATGCCCCCACAGCGAAGTTAGAAGCGTCTGTGGAAATTGCCAACGGTGCGTTCGCCTGTGGGTGAGCAAGCAACGTTGCTTGAGCGAGACTCTGCTTACACGTTTCGAATGCATTCATAACGTCTGCCGACCATTCGACAATCGCAGAAGGTTTGGCACTGCCTTGCAGTAGATTGTTTAAAACTGCTTGCTCTTGCGCCGCCTTGGGCAGAAACCTCCGAAAAAAATTAATCATGCCCAAGAACTGTCTCAGTTGTTTAACTGTGTTGGGGCGAGGGTATGCCTGAATAGCTTGTACCTTGTCAGGCAGTGGGCGAGTGCCCTGCTCCGACACCAAATACCCAAGGAACTTGACCTCCGGTTGGCCAAATACACACTTCGCTCCGTTGACAACTATACCGAACTTTTGGAGGCGTTGAAATAAAATGTTGAGATGTGCTCTATGCTCATCGACTGATGCTGAAGTGACTAGAAGGTCGTCGATATATGTAAAACAAAATTTCAGACCCTGCAAGACCTCATCCATAAATCTCTGAAAGGTCTGGGCCGCGTTTCGAAGTCCGAATGTCATAAACGGAAATTCGAAAAGGCCGAACGGCGTCGTTATTGCAGTTTTGGGAACGTCTTCCTCTGCTACAGGGATCTGGTTGAACGCTCTCACTAAGTCGACAGTAGAAAATATAGTCTTTTTTCGAAGAAGTTGGGCATAATCCTGGATGTGCCTCACTGGGTAGCGGTCGGGGCATGTCCTAGAATTTAGCTCGCGGTAATCCCCGCACGGTCTCTACGCATCTCCCTTCTTGGGGACCATGTGGAGTGGTGACGCCCAAGGGCTTTGAGAGGGGCGAGCAATACCCAGTTGGAGCATAGTATCAAACTCGCTTTTGGCAATTGTCAACTTGTCGACTGCAAGCCTGCGAGGCTTTTGAGCAACTGGTGGTCCCGGGGTGGTGACAATATGATGCCTTGTAGTATGAATATTTTGACTTCGCAACGAACCATTGGGACGCGTTATCCCTTGGTAGTTGGACAAAATATCATGAAATGATGATGATCCGCCGATAGTTTTGACAACCGGAATCTCAGAAAATGCCGCCTCTCCACGAGCAGAAAGCCATGTTGTAGCGTCTATCAGACGTTGGCTCTTTATATCCACCATCAAACCGAAAAACGCCAAAAAATCCGCGCCAATAATGGCCTTTGACACGTTGGCAACTACAAAACGCCAAGCAAAATTGCGCCTCAGCCCCAGATTCAATACCAGATCGAGCGTTCCAAAAGTCTCGATGGCCGTGCCATTTGCAGCTGACAAAATATAGTCTGATTTATTTCGCGGATGTGGAAGGTCGGCACAAGGAAAAACACACAGGTCGGCGCCAGTATCTATTAAAAATTTTATTTTAGACGCAAGGTCGTATACAAATAAGCGGCTGGATGAGGTCGGACAATCGTTGACGGCCGCTACTGATGACTGCCCAGGCCGTTTTCCGAGAATTTACACGGTTTGTGACACCTAGTCGCCTGGCTTCCGAAACGCGAGTGGTACCAGCACGCAACAAACTTCTTCTGCGCCCGGTTTGGAGACTGCGACGGTGTGCTTGCACGCGAACGACGATGGAATCCAGTAGTCTGATTCATTCCGCTCTCTGCGACTTTAAGCATTAGCGATTGTACCAATCGTTCTAAATTTTCCACTCTTGAGTATAAGGAAAGTGACTCACCTGACGTACTGTTTCTCTGGGTTTCCTCAATGCACCCCACCTGACCGTACGCCTCCGTGACGGAATCTGCAATTTCTGCAATCCTCTCAAGAGGTAAATCTTTGTGCGCCGCCAGCAGCGCCTGCACATGTTTGGGCAATCGGCCCAGCCAAAGTGTTTGCAGCGTTTCCCCCGGAAAGTCACTGCCTGCGAGGTTGCGAAGGTGGCGAAGATACTGCGTTGGTTTTCTGTCACCGATTGGTTCGCTTTCTAGCAAACGACGCGTGTTCTGTTCCTTCGAGGTCCCCATGCGTTTTAGGAGTTCATCCTTCAGCATCTGGTAGGACCGATCGGGTCTCAGAAGTACGTCTCTAACCTCAATCGCATATTTTGGTTCAAGAGCACAGAGCGTGTGCGTTAATTTTGTTGCATAACGCGTGATGCCCGTGCCTTCGAAATTACTTTCCAAAAGTAGGAACCATAATTCCGGATCGGACGGGATGAACGGCGGCAAACGAATAGCCACATGGTCCACTGAATTTGGACCCGAAGTGGACCGCTGTTCATCGTTTGCACTATTAGTCGCCATGTTGGTCGGCAAACAGAGCAACTCGTCACGTAGTTCGACGAAAACAGGGGTCACCAATGTGGTTATTCCACAGGAGATGGAAATTACAACCACCAGAACTATACCAAAATAACTTTTATTAAGTACTTTATCACACATGAAAATATAATCCAAGAAATATACACTTTTAATAATAACTCAATGCTGCGGAGACGTCTGTTCTTCACGATGGATGATAAGCAAGAGGTCCTATCTTTGTCTCTAGTTTGACTCCAGTCGAGACTCTATAATGCTGCTTCCCACTTCCGGTACTCGATGCTTTTGACTCTTTCGTGCTGCCACAATACATATATATATTTAGATATCAGCAAATTGATTACTTGGGATAATCTCTGGATTGACCGATCCGATTGAAATGAAACTTTTGAAGAGCATAGCTGTATATAACAGCTAAGTCTATGATTTGTTGAAATTAAGAAATCTTCATTTCTTTGGCAGGGGCGGGAATTTTAGTGAACTTTCACGTACCCAAATATTTCTATGCAGAGTACATTTTTGCTCAAAGTAAATATTGGAAATAAAAGTTTATTTTGTTTTATGTTCGATTATGATAAAAAAATGGAAATTTTGAGCCTTTTGTGGGTGCTGAGTAGGTAAGGATTTTTATTCAAATTTCGATTTCTCATAACTTCGAACGAAAACAACGAATCAGCGTGAAATTTGGAGAGCGTATTGATGTAGACGAGGACTTAACACATATGGACTTTACAGATTTTGCGGGCAACTTTATAGCTACAGCAAGCTCCTGATATAAAAATTTTTCAAATCAGCGACCATCCTGAAAATTTTTTGATTTTTGAAAATAAATTCATATTATTGATAAATTCGAACTTTTGACCACCATGTCGAATTCAAATTTTCAAAATTCCGCGGTGCACAAGAAAAGCAACCCATGATCGGATTACCTTTAAATAAGCAACCGATGCTTAAATTTTCCGAGTTTCGGAAGAAGAACATTAGTATTAAAATCACTTTGGCCAAAAATTCATATTTCTATATATATATATATATATATATATATATATATATATATATATATATGTATATATATATATATATATATATATATATATATATATATATATATATATATATATATATATATATATATATATATATATATATATATATATATATATATATATATATATATACTTATATATATATATATATATCATCAAAAAATCTCAGGAACGCGCCATCCGATTGAGCTGAAATTTTCAGGACACATTGGAGTATATGCAAAATAGTGCCAGGTCTCACAAAAAGTTAATAATCTTTAACTCTGTGGCACCGGCGGCCATTTTAGTGTTTTTTTTACTAATTTTCGAAGAAAAGTAGTATTAAACTCGTTTCGCCGAAAATTCATATTTCTTTATATATATATATATATATATATCATCAAAATGATTAAGGGAGATAATCTCTGGAGTGGCAAAACCGATTGAGCTGAAACTTTCGGAGAACGGAGATGTATTCAGTAGGTAGGTCCACGACTTGCTACAATTCAGATATTCTAAACCTTTTGGCGGCGGCGAGCGTTTTAGTGAATTTTGAGGTACTCCTATATTTCCAAGCAGCGTGAATTTTTGTTCAAAAAAAGTATTGATAATGCAAACTTATTATGTTTTAAGCTTGTTTATGGTAAAGAATTGGAAATTTGGAGCCGTGTGTGGGTGCAGGGTGCCTAAAAGTAGGCAAGGATTTTTTTTCAAATTTTGATTTGTCATTACTTCTGACAAAAACATTGGATCACCGTGAAATTTGCAGAGCGTATTGATGTTGACTAAAATTTAACAAACATGGATTTCCAAGGTAGTGCGGGTAACCCTGTCGCAGCGGCAGGCTCTTGAAAAAAAATCCTTCAAATCATTGAACCTCCTGAAAAATTTTTGATTTTTGACAAAAAATTCAAATCAATGATAGATTTTAACGTTTATGCATCATGTCAATTTAAAATTTTTAAAATTCCGATTTGCACAAGAACGGCAACCCATCACTAAATTACCTCTATTTTCAGCACTGGAAAGTTCTGTTCACGAGAACTGACGACCGGATAATCCGATCATAATGAAATTTACAGGACATGTTGGTATTAACTAGGACCAGGTCTGATAGAAGTGATTTTGAAATGCGGGCAACCCTGTGCCAGTGGTGCCATCTTGAAAAATCACTGAGAAAAAAAACAGCTTTTTGGCCTATAACTTCCGATTCAGCCATCACATTTGAACAAAATTCACACAATATCTGGATCTTACTTAAGGTAATATTTGGTGAAAATTTGACTGAAAAATTAGAATAGGGTTGCCAGCTATGGTGATTTTGGTCTCCTAAATCTTGCAAATTTGCTCAGCAAAATAAAGCTTTTTTCCCTTTAACTTCCGGTGCAGTCATGATATCAAAATGACGTTTATGCAGTAAAAAGATTATAATGTGAGCCAAATGTCGTAGGAATTTTGTACAAAAATCGTGAAAGGACTGCCAGCTATGACCATTTTTGTATTTTTTTGGAATTTCTTTACTGCGCGATTATGTCATTAGATTTGCAAATGGGAACGATCCTGCAATGAAAATTAACAACAAATATTAACGCTTTAAAAATTTGAAAAGTTTTGAGGGTGGTAACCCTAAAAAATTTTTCACCCGTATAACTTCTAGCGCAGTGATTCATTCGAAACGAAATTTACTGGTTGGGTTTAACTTAACGTCAAGCGAATTTGGTATATATTTTGCTTTGCTGCTGATACAGGGTAACCAGCATTAGCCATTTTCGTAACTGTTGCATCAACAGATGCTTCAAATTACATACACATATGCAAAACATTTTCAATAAAACTAAGAAACCAATTTTTAAATTTTCCGAGTTTTAAACATTTTTCGGATGGCAGCCTCAAACAACGTTTAACCGCTGAAACTTTCGATGAAATCCTCCGATGAGAACGAAATTCAAAGGATAAGTTGATTTAAGTATGAGCTTGTTATGGTAAACTTATTGCTGCTTCGTTGGGAAAATGTTGCCAGCACTCAACATTTTCATCATTTATGTTATAGTTGAGTTCTGTTGCTTTGAACAAGGAATGGTTGATATGATTCTACAAAAAAATGTATTACGTCTTTCCACATTGTCACTCAAAGACAATTTCTTCGAAAATTAGTTTTCTAGCGGTTCAGGTGCGCTAGAGTTTTTTAATATACCTATTATTCCGTACACAAATAATTTTTGCAAAAATAAAGTTGACGACATAAATTTCGAACAAGTTTTACATGTGAATCAGATAACGTTTTGGAATTTTTTAACCCCATGTGTGCGCTGGGTGCCTAAAAAGCGAACGGGAAAATTTGAAAATTTTTAAATTGCGATAACTTTTGACAAATCTATTCAATCATTACGAAATTTTCAGGACATGTTTGTTTTATTTATTTGTAGATAAATCTACGTTTTAATGAGCGTGCTGGCAACCCTGTAGCTAGGGCAGGCACTGAAAGTGAAAACTTCCAAATCATCGTCTCTGTTGGAAAAATGTCGTCTCTTAAAAAAAAAGCCACTCATACGTAAATTTTGTGCTTTGTTTACATAAAAAAAAAAAAAAATTTGATATGGTATAACGGGCACGCCTGGTAGCCCTTGATCAAGTTACCTATATTTTTAGCATCAGAAACTTCTGTTCACGGAAACTCACGATCCGATGAACCGAATTTATTGAAATTTGCAGAATGTATTGGTCTTAAATAGGACCAGGTCTGATAGAAGTAATTTTGAAATGCGGGTGATTCTTTGCCAGTGGTGCCATCTTGAAAAATCACTAAAAAAGATAACTGCTTTTAGCCCTATAAGTTCTGATTGAATCCTTCGATTTTAACGAAATTCGCACCGTAGCTGCACCTTACTTCAAACCACGTTTGGTAGAAATTTAGTTGAAAAATTCGGTTGGAGCTACCAGCTATGAAAATTTTGGTGTCTTAAATTTGAAAAAATAAAAATTTGGAAGTGAAAACATTCAAACCATCGAATATCCTAAAAAATGTCCGTTTCTACAATAAAACCAATCTGTATAGAAATCTTATGCTCAATCTACACAGTCAAAGTAAAACTTTGGAAATTTCATGTCGGACAAGAACGGTAACCCTCTCTCAGTTAACATATATTTTTAGCTTCGAAAACTTCTGTTCACAGGAACTCACGAATCAATAATTAGATAGAATTGAAATTTACAGAATGCATTGGACTTAAGTAGGGCCAGGTCTGATAGAAGCGATTTTGAATTGTAGGCAACTCTGTTCCAGTGGTGCCATCTTGAAAAATTACAAAGAAAAAAAAACTGCTTTTTGCCCTATGAAATGTGAATAAGTTACCAAATTTTCATGAAATTGACACAGTAGCTGCACCCTACTCTAAACTCTGTTTGATTGAAATTTGGTTGAAAAATTCGATTAATGCTGCCAGCTATGGAAATTTTTGTGTCTTTGGTTTTGGAAATTCGCTCAGGAAAATAAAACTTTTTGCCCTATAACTTCCATTGCAGTCATGAAATCAATACGAATTTCATACAATTACTGGAACCTATTATAAACATATTCAAGCCAAATTAGGTTGAAAAGCCATGATAGGGTTGTCAGCTATTGTTGGTTTTGTGTTTGTTTGCAATATCTTTATTAAGCGGTTTTATCGTAGAATTTAAAGAAGAAGAAGAAGAAAAATTAATCATGCCCAAGAACTGTCTCAGTTGTTTAACTGTGTTGGGGCGAGGGTATGCCTGAATAGCTTGTACCTTGTCAGGCAGTGGGCGAGTGCCCTGCTCCGACACCAAATACCCAAGGAACTTGACCTCCGGTTGGCCAAATACACACTTCGCTCCGTTGACAACTATACCGAACTTTTGGAGGCGTTGAAATAAAATGTTGAGATGTGCTCTATGCTCATCGACTGATGCTGAAGTGACTAGAAGGTCGTCGATATATGTAAAACAAAATTTCAGACCCTGCAAGACCTCATCCATAAATCTTTGAAAGGTCTGGGCCGCGTTTCGAAGTCCGAATGTCATAAACGGAAATTCGAAAAGGCCGAACGGCGTCGTTATTGCAGTTTTGGGAACGTCTTCCTCTGCTACAGGGATCTGGTTGAACGCTCTCACTAAGTCGACAGTAGAAAATATAGTCTTTTTTCGAAGAAGTTGGGCATAATCCTGGATGTGCCTCACTGGGTAGCGGTCGGGGCATGTCCTAGAATTTAGCTCGCGGTAATCCCCGCACGGTCTCTACGCATCTCCCTTCTTGGGGACCATGTGGAGTGGTGACGCCCAAGGGCTTTGAGAGGGGCGAGCAATACCCAGTTGGAGCATAGTATCAAACTCGCTTTTGGCAATTGTCAACTTGTCGACTGCAAGCCTGCGAGGCTTTTGAGCAACTGGTGGTCCCGGGGTGGTGACAATATGATGCCTTGTAGTATGAATATTTTGACTTCGCAACGAACCATTGGGACGCGTTATCCCTTGGTAGTTGGACAAAATATCATGAAATGATGATGATCCGCCGATAGTTTTGACAACCGGAATCTCAGAAAATGCCGCCTCTCCACGAGCAGAAAGCGATGTTGTAGCGTCTATCAGACGTTGGCTCTTTATATCCACCATCAAACCGAAAAACGCCAAAAAATCCGCGCCAATAATGGCCTTTGACACGTTGGCAACTACAAAACGCCAAGCAAAATTGCGCCTCAGCCCCAGATTCAATACCAGATCGAGCGTTCCAAAAGTCTCGATGGCCGTGCCATTTGCAGCTGACAAAATATAGTCTGATTTATTTCGCGGATGTGGAAGGTCGGCACAAGGAAAAACACACAGGTCGGCGCCAGTATCTATTAAAAATTTTATTTTAGACGCAAGGTCGTATACAAATAAGCGGCTGGATGAGGTCGGACAATCGTTGACGGCCACTACTGATGACTGCCCAGGCCGTTTTCCGAGAATTTACACGGTTTGTGACACCTAGTCGCCTGGCTTCCGAAACGCGAGTGGTACCAGCACGCAACAAACTTCTTCTGCGCCCGGTTTGGAGACTGCGACGGTGTGCTTGCACGCGAACGACGATGGAATCCAGTAGTCTGATTCATTCCGCTCTCTGCGACTTTAAGCATTAGCGATTGTACCAATCGTTCTAAATTTTCCACTCTTGAGTATAAGGAAAGTGACTCACCTGACGTACTGTTTCTCTGGGTTTCCTCAATGCACCCCACCTGACCGTACGCCTCCGTGACGGAATCTGCAATTTCTGCAATCCTCTCAAGAGGTAAATCTTTGTGCGCCGCCAGCAGCGCCTGCACATGTTTGGGCAATCGGCCCAGCCAAAGTGTTTGCAGCGTTTACCCCGGAAAGTCACTGCCTGCGAGGTTGCGAAGGTGGCGAAGATACTGCGTTGGTTTTCTGTCACCGATTGGTTCGCTTTCTAGCAAACGACGCGTGTTCTGTTCCTTCGAGGTCCCCATGCGTTTTAGGAGTTCATCCTTCAGCATCTGGTAGGACCGATCGGGTCTCAGAAGTACGTCTCTAACCTCAATCGCATATTTTGGTTCAAGAGCACAGAGCGTGTGCGTTAATTTTGTTGCATAACGCGTGATGCCCGTGCCTTCGAAATTACTTTCCAAAAGTAGGAACCATAATTCCGGATCGGACGGGATGAACGGCGGCAAACGAATAGCCACATGGTCCACTGAATTTGGACCCGAAGTGGACCGCTGTTCATCGTTTGCACTATTAGTCGCCATGTTGGTCGGCAAACAGAGCAACTCGTCACGTAGTTCGACGAAAACAGGGGTCACCAATGTGGTTATTCCACAGGAGATGGAAATTACAACCACCAGAACTATACCAAAATAACTTTTATTAAGTACTTTATCACACATGAAAATATAATCCAAGAAATATACACTTTTAATAATAACTCAATGCTGCGGAGACGTCTGTTCTTCACGATGGATGATAAGCAAGAGGTCCTATCTTTGTCTCTAGTTTGACTCCAGTCGAGACTCTATAATGCTGCTTCCCACTTCCGGTACTCGATGCTTTTGACTCTTTCGTGCTGCCACAATACATATATATATTTAGATATCAGCAAATTGATTACTTGGGATAATCTCTGGATTGACCGATCCGATTGAAATGAAACTTTTGAAGAGCATAGCTGTATATAACAGCTAAGTCTATGATTTGTTGAAATTAAGAAATCTTCATTTCTTTGGCAGGGGCGGGAATTTTAGTGAACTTTCACGTACCCAAATATTTCTATGCAGAGTACATTTTTGCTCAAAGTAAATATTGGAAATAAAAGTTTATTTTGTTTTATGTTCGATTATGATAAAAAAATGGAAATTTTGAGCCTTTTGTGGGTGCTGAGTAGGTAAGGATTTTTATTCAAATTTCGATTTCTCATAACTTCGAACGAAAACAACGAATCAGCGTGAAATTTGGAGAGCGTATTGATGTAGACGAGGACTTAACACATATGGACTTTACAGATTTTGCGGGCAACTTTATAGCTACAGCAAGCTCCTGATATAAAAATTTTTCAAATCAGCGACCATCCTGAAAATTTTTTGATTTTTGAAAATAAATTCATATTATTGATAAATTCGAACTTTTGACCACCATGTCGAATTCAAATTTTCAAAATTCCGCGGTGCACAAGAAAAGCAACCCATGATCGGATTACCTTTAAATAAGCAACCGATGCTTAAATTTTCCGAGTTTCGGAAGAAGAACATTAGTATTAAAATCACTTTGGCCAAAAATTCATATTTCTATATATATATATATATATATATATATATATATATATGTATATATATATATATATATATATATATATATATATATATATATATATATATATATATATATATATATATATATATACTTATATATATATATATATATCATCAAAAAATCTCAGGAACGCGCCATCCGATTGAGCTGAAATTTTCAGGACACATTGGAGTATATGCAAAATAGTGCCAGGTCTCACAAAAAGTTAATAATCTTTAACTCTGTGGCACCGGCGGCCATTTTAGTGTTTTTTTTACTAATTTTCGAAGAAAAGTAGTATTAAACTCGTTTCGCCGAAAATTCATATTTCTTTATATATATATATATATATATCATCAAAATGATTAAGGGAGATAATCTCTGGAGTGGCAAAACCGATTGAGCTGAAACTTTCGGAGAACGGAGATGTATTCAGTAGGTAGGTCCACGACTTGCTACAATTCAGATATTCTAAACCTTTTGGCGGCGGCGAGCGTTTTAGTGAATTTTGAGGTACTCCTATATTTCCAAGCAGCGTGAATTTTTGTTCAAAAAAAGTATTGATAATGCAAACTTATTATGTTTTAAGCTTGTTTATGGTAAAGAATTGGAAATTTGGAGCCGTGTGTGGGTGCAGGGTGCCTAAAAGTAGGCAAGGATTTTTTTTCAAATTTTGATTTGTCATTACTTCTGACAAAAACATTGGATCACCGTGAAATTTGCAGAGCGTATTGATGTTGACTAAAATTTAACAAACATGGATTTCCAAGGTAGTGCGGGTAACCCTGTCGCAGCGGCAGGCTCTTGAAAAAAAATCCTTCAAATCATTGAACCTCCTGAAAAATTTTTGATTTTTGACAAAAAATTCAAATCAATGATAGATTTTAACGTTTATGCATCATGTCAATTTAAAATTTTTAAAATTCCGATTTGCACAAGAACGGCAACCCATCACTAAATTACCTCTATTTTCAGCACTGGAAAGTTCTGTTCACGAGAACTGACGACCGGATAATCCGATCATAATGAAATTTACAGGACATGTTGGTATTAACTAGGACCAGGTCTGATAGAAGTGATTTTGAAATGCGGGCAACCCTGTGCCAGTGGTGCCATCTTGAAAAATCACTGAGAAAAAAAACAGCTTTTTGGCCTATAACTTCCGATTCAGCCATCACATTTGAACAAAATTCACACAATATCTGGATCTTACTTAAGGTAATATTTGGTGAAAATTTGACTGAAAAATTAGAATAGGGTTGCCAGCTATGGTGATTTTGGTCTCCTAAATCTTGCAAATTTGCTCAGCAAAATAAAGCTTTTTTCCCTTTAACTTCCGGTGCAGTCATGATATCAAAATGACGTTTATGCAGTAAAAAGATTATAATGTGAGCCAAATGTCGTAGGAATTTTGTACAAAAATCGTGAAAGGACTGCCAGCTATGACCATTTTTGTATTTTTTTGGAATTTCTTTACTGCGCGATTATGTCATTAGATTTGCAAATGGGAACGATCCTGCAATGAAAATTAACAACAAATATTAACGCTTTAAAAATTTGAAAAGTTTTGAGGGTGGTAACCCTAAAAAATTTTTCACCCGTATAACTTCTAGCGCAGTGATTCATTCGAAACGAAATTTACTGGTTGGGTTTAACTTAACGTCAAGCGAATTTGGTATATATTTTGCTTTGCTGCTGATACAGGGTAACCAGCATTAGCCATTTTCGTAACTGTTGCATCAACAGATGCTTCAAATTACATACACATATGCAAAACATTTTCAATAAAACTAAGAAACCAATTTTTAAATTTTCCGAGTTTTAAACATTTTTCGGATGGCAGCCTCAAACAACGTTTAACCGCTGAAACTTTCGATGAAATCCTCCGATGAGAACGAAATTCAAAGGATAAGTTGATTTAAGTATGAGCTTGTTATGGTAAACTTATTGCTGCTTCGTTGGGAAAATGTTGCCAGCACTCAACATTTTCATCATTTATGTTATAGTTGAGTTCTGTTGCTTTGAACAAGGAATGGTTGATATGATTCTACAAAAAAATGTATTACGTCTTTCCACATTGTCACTCAAAGACAATTTCTTCGAAAATTAGTTTTCTAGCGGTTCAGGTGCGCTAGAGTTTTTTAATATACCTATTATTCCGTACACAAATAATTTTTGCAAAAATAAAGTTGACGACATAAATTTCGAACAAGTTTTACATGTGAATCAGATAACGTTTTGGAATTTTTTAACCCCATGTGTGCGCTGGGTGCCTAAAAAGCGAACGGGAAAATTTGAAAATTTTTAAATTGCGATAACTTTTGACAAATCTATTCAATCATTACGAAATTTTCAGGACATGTTTGTTTTATTTATTTGTAGATAAATCTACGTTTTAATGAGCGTGCTGGCAACCCTGTAGCTAGGGCAGGCACTGAAAGTGAAAACTTCCAAATCATCGTCTCTGTTGGAAAAATGTCGTCTCTTAAAAAAAAAGCCACTCATACGTAAATTTTGTGCTTTGTTTACATAAAAAAAAAAAAAAATTTGATATGGTATAACGGGCACGCCTGGTAGCCCTTGATCAAGTTACCTATATTTTTAGCATCAGAAACTTCTGTTCACGGAAACTCACGATCCGATGAACCGAATTTATTGAAATTTGCAGAATGTATTGGTCTTAAATAGGACCAGGTCTGATAGAAGTAATTTTGAAATGCGGGTGATTCTTTGCCAGTGGTGCCATCTTGAAAAATCACTAAAAAAGATAACTGCTTTTAGCCCTATAAGTTCTGATTGAATCCTTCGATTTTAACGAAATTCGCACCGTAGCTGCACCTTACTTCAAACCACGTTTGGTAGAAATTTAGTTGAAAAATTCGGTTGGAGCTACCAGCTATGAAAATTTTGGTGTCTTAAATTTGAAAAAATAAAAATTTGGAAGTGAAAACATTCAAACCATCGAATATCCTAAAAAATGTCCGTTTCTACAATAAAACCAATCTGTATAGAAATCTTATGCTCAATCTACACAGTCAAAGTAAAACTTTGGAAATTTCATGTCGGACAAGAACGGTAACCCTCTCTCAGTTAACATATATTTTTAGCTTCGAAAACTTCTGTTCACAGGAACTCACGAATCAATAATTAGATAGAATTGAAATTTACAGAATGCATTGGACTTAAGTAGGGCCAGGTCTGATAGAAGCGATTTTGAATTGTAGGCAACTCTGTTCCAGTGGTGCCATCTTGAAAAATTACAAAGAAAAAAAAACTGCTTTTTGCCCTATGAAATGTGAATAAGTTACCAAATTTTCATGAAATTGACACAGTAGCTGCACCCTACTCTAAACTCTGTTTGATTGAAATTTGGTTGAAAAATTCGATTAATGCTGCCAGCTATGGAAATTTTTGTGTCTTTGGTTTTGGAAATTCGCTCAGGAAAATAAAACTTTTTGCCCTATAACTTCCATTGCAGTCATGAAATCAATACGAATTTCATACAATTACTGGAACCTATTATAAACATATTCAAGCCAAATTAGGTTGAAAAGCCATGATAGGGTTGTCAGCTATTGTTGGTTTTGTGTTTGTTTGCAATATCTTTATTAAGCGGTTTTATCGTAGAATTTAAAGAAGAAGAAGAAGAAAAATTAATCATGCCCAAGAACTGTCTCAGTTGTTTAACTGTGTTGGGGCGAGGGTATGCCTGAATAGCTTGTACCTTGTCAGGCAGTGGGCGAGTGCCCTGCTCCGACACCAAATACCCAAGGAACTTGACCTCCGGTTGGCCAAATACACACTTCGCTCCGTTGACAACTATACCGAACTTTTGGAGGCGTTGAAATAAAATGTTGAGATGTGCTCTATGCTCATCGACTGATGCTGAAGTGACTAGAAGGTCGTCGATATATGTAAAACAAAATTTCAGACCCTGCAAGACCTCATCCATAAATCTTTGAAAGGTCTGGGCCGCGTTTCGAAGTCCGAATGTCATAAACGGAAATTCGAAAAGGCCGAACGGCGTCGTTATTGCAGTTTTGGGAACGTCTTCCTCTGCTACAGGGATCTGGTTGAACGCTCTCACTAAGTCGACAGTAGAAAATATAGTCTTTTTTCGAAGAAGTTGGGCATAATCCTGGATGTGCCTCACTGGGTAGCGGTCGGGGCATGTCCTAGAATTTAGCTCGCGGTAATCCCCGCACGGTCTCTACGCATCTCCCTTCTTGGGGACCATGTGGAGTGGTGACGCCCAAGGGCTTTGAGAGGGGCGAGCAATACCCAGTTGGAGCATAGTATCAAACTCGCTTTTGGCAATTGTCAACTTGTCGACTGCAAGCCTGCGAGGCTTTTGAGCAACTGGTGGTCCCGGGGTGGTGACAATATGATGCCTTGTAGTATGAATATTTTGACTTCGCAACGAACCATTGGGACGCGTTATCCCTTGGTAGTTGGACAAAATATCATGAAATGATGATGATCCGCCGATAGTTTTGACAACCGGAATCTCAGAAAATGCCGCCTCTCCACGAGCAGAAAGCGATGTTGTAGCGTCTATCAGACGTTGGCTCTTTATATCCACCATCAAACCGAAAAACGCCAAAAAATCCGCGCCAATAGTGGCCTTTGACACGTTGGCAACTACAAAACGCCAAGCAAAATTGCGCCTCAGCCCCAGATTCAATACCAGATCGAGCGTTCCAAAAGTCTCGATGGCCGTGCCATTTGCAGCTGACAAAATATAGTCTGATTTATTTCGCGGATGTGGAAGGTCGGCACAAGGAAAAACACACAGGTCGGCGCCAGTATCTATTAAAAATTTTATTTTAGACGCAAGGTCGTATACAAATAAGCGGCTGGATGAGGTCGGACAATCGTTGACGGCCACTACTGATGACTGCCCAGGCCGTTTTCCGAGAATTTACACGGTTTGTGACACCTAGTCGCCTGGCTTCCGAAACGCGAGTGGTACCAGCACGCAACAAACTTCTTCTGCGCCCGGTTTGGAGACTGCGACGGTGTGCTTGCACGCGAACGACGATGGAATCCAGTAGTCTGATTCATTCCGCTCTCTGCGACTTTAAGCATTAGCGATTGTACCAATCGTTCTAAATTTTCCACTCTTGAGTATAAGGAAAGTGACTCACCTGACGTACTGTTTCTCTGGGTTTCCTCAATGCACCCCACCTGACCGTACGCCTCCGTGACGGAATCTGCAATTTCTGCAATCCTCTCAAGAGGTAAATCTTTGTGCGCCGCCAGCAGCGCCTGCACATGTTTGGGCAATCGGCCCAGCCAAAGTGTTTGCAGCGTTTACCCCGGAAAGTCACTGCCTGCGAGGTTGCGAAGGTGGCGAAGATACTGCGTTGGTTTTCTGTCACCGATTGGTTCGCTTTCTAGCAAACGACGCGTGTTCTGTTCCTTCGAGGTCCCCATGCGTTTTAGGAGTTCATCCTTCAGCATCTGGTAGGACCGATCGGGTCTCAGAAGTACGTCTCTAACCTCAATCGCATATTTTGGTTCAAGAGCACAGAGCGTGTGCGTTAATTTTGTTGCATAACGCGTGATGCCCGTGCCTTCGAAATTACTTTCCAAAAGTAGGAACCATAATTCCGGATCGGACGGGATGAACGGCGGCAAACGAATAGCCACATGGTCCACTGAATTTGGACCCGAAGTGGACCGCTGTTCATCGTTTGCACTATTAGTCGCCATGTTGGTCGGCAAACAGAGCAACTCGTCACGTAGTTCGACGAAAACAGGGGTCACCAATGTGGTTATTCCACAGGAGATGGAAATTACAACCACCAGAACTATACCAAAATAACTTTTATTAAGTACTTTATCACACATGAAAATATAATCCAAGAAATATACACTTTTAATAATAACTCAATGCTGCGGAGACGTCTGTTCTTCACGATGGATGATAAGCAAGAGGTCCTATCTTTGTCTCTAGTTTGACTCCAGTCGAGACTCTATAATGCTGCTTCCCACTTCCGGTACTCGATGCTTTTGACTCTTTCGTGCTGCCACAATACATATATATATTTAGATATCAGCAAATTGATTACTTGGGATAATCTCTGGATTGACCGATCCGATTGAAATGAAACTTTTGAAGAGCATAGCTGTATATAACAGCTAAGTCTATGATTTGTTGAAATTAAGAAATCTTCATTTCTTTGGCAGGGGCGGGAATTTTAGTGAACTTTCACGTACCCAAATATTTCTATGCAGAGTACATTTTTGCTCAAAGTAAATATTGGAAATAAAAGTTTATTTTGTTTTATGTTCGATTATGATAAAAAAATGGAAATTTTGAGCCTTTTGTGGGTGCTGAGTAGGTAAGGATTTTTATTCAAATTTCGATTTCTCATAACTTCGAACGAAAACAACGAATCAGCGTGAAATTTGGAGAGCGTATTGATGTAGACGAGGACTTAACACATATGGACTTTACAGATTTTGCGGGCAACTTTATAGCTACAGCAAGCTCCTGATATAAAAATTTTTCAAATCAGCGACCATCCTGAAAATTTTTTGATTTTTGAAAATAAATTCATATTATTGATAAATTCGAACTTTTGACCACCATGTCGAATTCAAATTTTCAAAATTCCGCGGTGCACAAGAAAAGCAACCCATGATCGGATTACCTTTAAATAAGCAACCGATGCTTAAATTTTCCGAGTTTCGGAAATTTTTTGGATGGCAGCCCCAGACATAGTTTAATCGATGAAACTTTCGATGATATCCTTGGAAGAAAACAAAAATCGAAAGAAAGGTTGATTAAGCACGAGCATGTTATGGTCAACTTATTGCTGTTGATACTTAGAGAAGCGTATTACGTTTTCATACATTTTAAAGTCACTCAAAGATAATTCATTTGAAAATCAGTTTTCTAGAGGTTCTGATGCGCTAGACTTTTTACTAATGTTCGAAGAAGAACATTAGTATTAAAATCACTTTGGCCAAAAATTCATATTTCTATATATATATATATATATATATATATATATATATATATATGTATATATATATATATATATATATATATATATATATATATATATATATATATATATATATATATATATATATATATATATATATATATATATATATATATATATATATATATATATATATATATATATACTTATATATATATATATATCATCAAAAAATCTCAGGAACGCGCCATCCGATTGAGCTGAAATTTTCAGGACACATTGGAGTATATGCAAAATAGTGCCAGGTCTCACAAAAAGTTAATAATCTTTAACTCTGTGGCACCGGCGGCCATTTTAGTGTTTTTTTTACTAATTTTCGAAGAAAAGTAGTATTAAACTCGTTTCGCCGAAAATTCATATTTCTTTATATATATATATATATATATATATCATCAAAATGATTAAGGGAGATAATCTCTGGAGTGGCAAAACCGATTGAGCTGAAACTTTCGGAGAACGGAGATGTATTCAGTAGGTAGGTCCACGACTTGCTACAATTCAGATATTCTAAACCTTTTGGCGGCGGCGAGCGTTTTAGTGAATTTTGAGGTACTCCTATATTTCCAAGCAGCGTGAATTTTTGTTCAAAAAAAGTATTGATAATGCAAACTTATTATGTTTTAAGCTTGTTTATGGTAAAGAATTGGAAATTTGGAGCCGTGTGTGGGTGCAGGGTGCCTAAAAGTAGGCAAGGATTTTTTTTCAAATTTTGATTTGTCATTACTTCTGACAAAAACATTGGATCACCGTGAAATTTGCAGAGCGTATTGATGTTGACTAAAATTTAACAAACATGGATTTCCAAGGTAGTGCGGGTAACCCTGTCGCAGCGCCAGGCTCTTGAAAAAAAATCCTTCAAATCATTGAACCTCCTGAAAAATTTTTGATTTTTGACAAAAAATTCAAATCAATGATAGATTTTAACGTTTATGCATCATGTCAATTCAAAATTTTTAAAATTCCGATTTGCACAAGAACGGCAACCCATCACTAAATTACCTCTATTTTCAGCACTGGAAAGTTCTGTTCACGAGAACTGACGACCGGATAATCCGATCATAATGAAATTTACAGGACATGTTGGTATTAACTAGGACCAGGTCTGATAGAAGTGATTTTGAAATGCGGGCAACCCTGTGCCAGTGGTGCCATCTTGAAAAATCACTGAGAAAAAAAACAGCTTTTTGGCCTATAACTTCCGATTCAGCCATCACATTTGAACAAAATTCACACAATATCTGGATCTTACTTAAGGTAATATTTGGTGAAAATTTGACTGAAAAATTAGAATAGGGTTGCCAGCTATGGTGATTTTGGTCTCCTAAATCTTGCAAATTTGCTCAGCAAAATAAAGCTTTTTTCCCTTTAACTTCCGGTGCAGTCATGATATCAAAATGACGTTTATGCAGTAAAAAGATTATAATGTGAGCCAAATGTCGTAGGAATTTTGTACAAAAATCGTGAAAGGACTGCCAGCTATGACCATTTTTGTATTTTTTTGGAATTTCTTTACTGCGCGATTATGTCATTAGATTTGCAAATGGGAACGATCCTGCAATGAAAATTAACAACAAATATTAACGCTTTAAAAATTTGAAAAGTTTTGAGGGTGGTAACCCTAAAAAATTTTTCACCCGTATAACTTCTAGCGCAGTGATTCATTCGAAACGAAATTTACTGGTTGGGTTTAACTTAACGTCAAGCGAATTTGGTATATATTTTGCTTTGCTGCTGATACAGGGTAACCAGCATTAGCCATTTTCGTAACTGTTGCATCAACAGATGCTTCAAATTACATACACATATGCAAAACATTTTCAATAAAACTAAGAAACCAATTTTTAAATTTTCCGAGTTTTAAACATTTTTCGGATGGCAGCCTCAAACAACGTTTAACCGCTGAAACTTTCGATGAAATCCTCCGATGAGAACGAAATTCAAAGGATAAGTTGATTTAAGTATGAGCTTGTTATGGTAAACTTATTGCTGCTTCGTTGGGAAAATGTTGCCAGCACTCAACATTTTCATCATTTATGTTATAGTTGAGTTCTGTTGCTTTGAACAAGGAATGGTTGATATGATTCTACAAAAAAATGTATTACGTCTTTCCACATTGTCACTCAAAGACAATTTCTTCGAAAATTAGTTTTCTAGCGGTTCAGGTGCGCTAGAGTTTTTTAATATACCTATTATTCCGTACACAAATAATTTTTGCAAAAATAAAGTTGACGACATAAATTTCGAACAAGTTTTACATGTGAATCAGATAACGTTTTGGAATTTTTTAACCCCATGTGTGCGCTGGGTGCCTAAAAAGCGAACGGGAAAATTTGAAAATTTTTAAATTGCGATAACTTTTGACAAATCTATTCAATCATTACGAAATTTTCAGGACATGTTTGTTTTATTTATTTGTAGATAAATCTACGTTTTAATGAGCGTGCTGGCAACCCTGTAGCTAGGGCAGGCACTGAAAGTGAAAACTTCCAAATCATCGTCTCTGTTGGAAAAATGTCGTCTCTTAAAAAAAAAGCCACTCATACGTAAATTTTGTGCTTTGTTTACATAAAAAAAAAAAAAATTTGATATGGTATAACGGGCACGCCTGGTAGCCCTTGATCAAGTTACCTATATTTTTAGCATCAGAAACTTCTGTTCACGGAAACTCACGATCCGATGAACCGAATTTATTGAAATTTGCAGAATGTATTGGTCTTAAATAGGACCAGGTCTGATAGAAGTAATTTTGAAATGCGGGTGATTCTTTGCCAGTGGTGCCATCTTGAAAAATCACTAAAAAAGATAACTGCTTTTAGCCCTATAAGTTCTGATTGAATCCTTCGATTTTAACGAAATTCGCACCGTAGCTGCACCTTACTTCAAACCACGTTTGGTAGAAATTTAGTTGAAAAATTCGGTTGGAGCTACCAGCTATGAAAATTTTGGTGTCTTAAATTTGAAAAAATAAAAATTTGGAAGTGAAAACATTCAAACCATCGAATATCCTAAAAAATGTCCGTTTCTACAATAAAACCAATCTGTATAGAAATCTTATGCTCAATCTACACAGTCAAAGTAAAACTTTGGAAATTTCATGTCGGACAAGAACGGTAACCCTCTCTCAGTTAACATATATTTTTAGCTTCGAAAACTTCTGTTCACAGGAACTCACGAATCAATAATTAGATAGAATTGAAATTTACAGAATGCATTGGACTTAAGTAGGGCCAGGTCTGATAGAAGCGATTTTGAATTGTAGGCAACTCTGTTCCAGTGGTGCCATCTTGAAAAATTACAAAGAAAAAAAAACTGCTTTTTGCCCTATGAAATGTGAATAAGTTACCAAATTTTCATGAAATTGACACAGTAGCTGCACCCTACTCTAAACTCTGTTTGATTGAAATTTGGTTGAAAAATTCGATTAATGCTGCCAGCTATGGAAATTTTTGTGTCTTTGGTTTTGAAATTCGCTCAGGAAAATAAAACTTTTTGCCCTATAACTTCCATTGCAGTCATGAAATCAATACGAATTTCATACAATTACTGGAACCTATTATAAACATTATTCAAGCCAAATTAGGTTGAAAAGCCATGATAGGGTTGTCAGCTATTGTTGGTTTTGTGTTTGTTTGCAATATCTTTATTAAGCGGTTTTATCGTAGAATTTTCAATTGGTTATAATATTGTAGTGACAATAAACAGCAAATATTAAGCTTTTGATTATTTAAAAAAACTCGCTGCAGGTAACCCTAAATTTCTTTATACTCCTATAACTTCAAATGTTATATAACAACGTGAAGCAGATGTTATATATTCTTGGCTTTGATACTGGCGAAAGGTTGCCAGCACGAGTCGGTTGTGCTACTTTTGTATCAATAAATGCTTACAGTTAATATTCATACTGGAAACATTTACAATGAAAATAAATAACCGATGTTTCAATTCCTAAAGTTCTGCAAATTTTTCGGATCGCAGCCCCAAACTCCAACTTCAGTTACAGTGCTGCAGGCACTGAACATTTTCTTAATTGATATTATATGAGATGCTGCTTTCAAAATTTTGTGATATAAGCAACTGATAACGAATATAATTAACCCGGGTTTTGCTCTCATAAACGTTGAAATTCATGCCAGTGGTAATATCTGAAACCTTCTACCATATGAGTTATAATGCATTCTTGAGACAAAAGTAAAACGTGGCATTTGAAACAATTTGTTCGTAATAAGCAGCGCATGTGGTGGAATATGCACTCAAAACCTGCACGATTCTTCTACTGTTCTTCGAACATTAGTGTTTCTAGCGGTTCAGGTGCGCTAGAGTTTTTTTATTGTAATACGCATATTACTTTCTTGCTCTAAAATTCTTTGCATACCTGCTCATTTGATCGTCCTGTTTTGATGTTCAGAGCACTCACTTGTATGTTTATGTCCTTATCACTCGCTTAAGGAAACTAGTTTTCCTAACTAAAACCCTGGCAACAACCCTGCCACTGATACACCTTCCACAAGTCGTGATTAATCACTGGTCATGCGAATCCCCTCTCCACTTCATTTTACTGAGGTCTTATTCAATTATTTCCTACTTCCTTCCAGATCCACCAAGATCTTACCATGGCTCATATTCTGGACGAATTATTCTGCGAACGGGTCGTGGCTGCAATTAAATAAGTTATGGGTCATACTTCATAGCTAACTCTCAGAGATGTATGTCCTGGGTTAATTGTTTGTTATTGTTGGATCGAGTTTTTTCATTGATTCTGCCTCCTTCACACTTCTCTTTCTACGTCTTTTGACGCCGCAGCCCCTGACCTTCCGATGTGGTTGCCCCGGTGCGTACAGAGGAGACATGGAGGAGCCAAGAGTTTTCACTGCGGACCCCGCCACCACCCCTGGTATCAGGGTAGAGGAGAAATACTACTGCCTTGTAAAATGGGTAACATCATGCCAGATGTTGTACGCACACACTCGCGTATGTGCATAAGTGGGTACGCGGATGCGTGAGTGTGGGCGTGCGTTGGTTCTTAGGCTGGGAGAAGGTAAGGTGCGGTCCTCCATGTGGTACGGCCGTCTCTCCCTGAAATCCCCTAATTTCATTTACGTTGAGGCTTCTGGACATACATGCTACCACTTTTGATCACTTCATCACTTTTGATCACTCAGTCACTTGAATCACTTGATCACTTTAATCAATTTATCACTATAATCACTTGAATTATTTTGATTACTCTGATCACTTAGTCTCACTTACTTGCCTTGGCGCAGATTTTGATGTCGTCCAACACAAATTGGCGAAGCCCCAGTTCCTCAATTGATAGTCCTGGTTGGGGAGCACTCAAGGACCCATTCACCGGGATCCTAATACTTTTCTTAGTTTTTGTGAAACTTACTACTTATGCATTGTTGAAGATTTCATTTTCATTATCTGTAAGCTCTGGCAGAATGTACAGTTCGCTAGGCTTTTCCTTGGTTTTATCTGCATTGTCACCACCAGTATCTTTGCGTTCTGATCTCCCGCGATCATTTACGTTTTTTCTTCACTATGGCAACCATTCTCATTTGTTCATATTACATCGAAATTTACCTTTTTTTCTGTGCTTCCATCATTTTCACTTTCCTCAAATCGTGTTGTGCTGTCACCAGACTCATTTCTTGGGGCGTCTCTGTCACCTTGCTTATAGTGGCATTAGTCTCGATGTTTATTTTCAGCTATGGGGCTGAAATTTACCCTACATAATTATCTACTACAATTAATATTGGGATTCGACGTCATTCACTTAACTTTTATTAGCACGTTTACTACTCTTGATTCTTTGAAGGTAATTTTCCACCACTCCTAATGGGTGCCTTACTTTTCGAAGGAATTTAAGTGCTTGGCACGATTTCTCTTGAAGCTTATGTGGCAGCTTGTTTTTTTTCGTCGGTGTGTTTTTTTTCGTCGGTGTCTGTCGGTGTGTCAAATTCTGCTAGTTTTAAGGCTTCTTTAAATCTGAACTTAGTTTCAGGAAAAATAACCTTATCATTGGACTTGATTATACTGGCGAATCCTTCACCTCTGGCCAGATGTCTTGTTATTGTTCTGTTGGTCACTTGCTGGTCACTGGTCACGTGGTGGTCACTTTTGGCTAGTCCTTTGGAACAAAATAACCATGTTCAAATTATTTTCCTTTCGACTCCTATGGTTTAAACTCTTATTATCGTTCGTATGCCATCACTGAAGATGAAGTTTGATTTAGCTGCAACGGTCGACACGATTAAGGATATTGGTAGCCTTACTAGTAAAACATCGCCGAAATCACCGAATGAAGCGAACTGATCCCAATCAAGACACTCATTGTAAACACTCCTTTCGGAGTAGATCTGTATTAAGGTGTCCTTCAGCACTTTTCCTCTGTTTTCTTCAAGCAAATACCTGTGTTGTAGCATCCTCTTCCAAGTGAAAATAATATCAAAATATAAAATTCTTACCTGAGAGTAATTACCTGAAGTGGTCTTGTAAGCGTAGGCTGTACGCGAGACCGTGTATGGGATTAATAAAACTCAAATACAAAATAAGTGAATAAAATTGCGACAATAAACTGTGAAAACTTACTTATTGTGGAGAACGAAAAATATTCATATTCAGACATTTATTTAAAATAATCTTTGTTAAACGGCAGAAAAGCAATCGATTGTACATTGATAATAACAGGAGATGTCATTAAACCAATTCCTACGGAAGCGAAACAAACGTAACAGAACAATTACTCAACAGCTCCGACTTTTTTACTAATGTTCGAAGAACATTAGTATTAAACTCGTTTCGCCGAAAATTCATATTTTTTTTACATATATATATATATATATATATATATATATATATATATATATATATATATATATATATATATATATATATATATATATATATATATATATATATATATATATATATATATATATATATATATATATATATATGTATATATATATATATATATATATATATATATACATATATATATATATATATATATATATAAATATATATATATATATATATATATATATATATATATATATATATATAT
>CANBKX010000516.1:0-26926 GCA_947369275.1 Nemotelus nigrinus
TCCCGAAAAACCAGCTCATAATATTAAATTCAGCTTAGGGTGGAAGACTACCCCAATGTAAATTAGCTTTGAGACATATTGCACGCATAACGAAAAGAATGAATGCCAACGGTCAGCTACGAATCTGCTTCACAGCACATACGAATTAAATTACCGAAGCTCGTCGGCAATGGGAACGTTGTACGACAAATGCAATAATCGATTGCATTATCGTTCCTGCTTTACCACGCGAAGCGCTCGTCGAATGGCAAGTCTGGGCTCACATGCACAATAACCATTTTGATTGTAAGTTTAGATTTTCTTGCATAATTGTAATTTGTAAATATATAAATCAAACATGGTATCATGACGTCTAAACAACGAGATGAGACTATCATGAACTGTTATACAGGGGAGAAATATCAAGCCGAAGATAAACTATTCGGACAAGCTAAACTTGATGTGACGTCACATTCTGTTATAACAAGCTCAAGACCAAGGTGAAGACGACAATTCGGAAAGGCCCCATATATATATATATATATATATAGTATATATATATATATATATATATATATATAGTATATATATATATATATATATATATATATATATATATATTATATATATATATATATATATATATATATATATATATATATATATATATATATATATATATATATATATATATATATATATATATATGTATATATATATATATATATATATATATATATATATATATATATATATATATATATATATATATATATATATATACATATCATCAAAAAAATTCAGTGACTATTTCTCGGAACGCTGTTACCGTTATAACTGTTTTAACCGGGAAACGAGTCACGATTTCTCGTCCTCGACTTGGACAGAGGATGGCAGCTTTGGGTGGCTGTCACTCAGGAGAGAAGGGTGTAGGTTGAAATATCTACTTTATAGGCGCCACTCGCTTCACCCTGATGCTGCCAAACAACCATTGCCCGAAGCGAGAAGATGGCAAGGTGAAAATAATCTATGCACACTGGTCCTACCGTTTTTTGCCACTTTTCACTTAGACGACTTTATTGCTACAGTTCAATTAGAAATCAATATTTTACGACCCGATCGGTAATTGCGGTTTCATATACAGCAACTATTATTAAAGATTTTATCTTTTTTATCTTGTATTTAAAAATAAATCTCGCTAACAACAACACTCGCGTTACGGCGTGCTACCATAAATGGTATGGCCACTTAAAATTAGCGTGACATATAAATTATAAAGCAAGGCTCATGATTCGAAAATAACAAAAGAAATATATATCTAAAGTTTACAGTACCTGTGATATTTCCCGCGCTGGGGCCCCTTTCCATTCTCGGTCACGCTTTCTATGCCGTCGCTCGTCGTCGGTTCACAAATTTGACTCTGATTCCACCCGAACGTTATTTCTGATGCCGTATCGACGCTTCTCCAATATCGCAATCTGCCGTCGACAACATATTTTCCGCCAGCACAATGCTCTGAATTCGCTCGTTTCCTTCTCGACTAATTCCACCGATAGTAGCCGCCAAAAAACGCTATCAATTCGTTCGAATTCTGCTCGTCTTAATCCACCGCCTTCTTGACTTCAAAATTCCTCGGAACCAAATAGGAAAAGAACAAATCAGTTTTAAAATTCCGGCTAGCTCTCCACAAATCCGTCCGTGTTCTTACCCTGTCGATTCAAAAAGAGAGCGATTCTTAGCTTTGTTTGATCGCAGGAAAATTTTCACGTACCGGGTCTTTCCCGAATCCGTTTGAACCACTCCAACTGGTTCGATTCCACTCAAAATGCCATTTGGCTCAAATTCCCTACTTTGGGACAGATGACTTTCCCCTCAGCCGAAATCATCTGGCAGCCGTCAGTTGACATTTTGCTCTGTCAACTTGTGGGTACATAAACACTGACCAACAAGACGGAGAACTGCTCAAGAATACAAAAAACGACGGCTGGTATTTATGCCAGCCAACATTCAACCGCATCAGGTAAGAATTTACTTCGTCGAATGATCGCTGGTCCGCGGCCCTTGGCCGATTTGTTACGCCGGGTTAGTGCAAGTGACGTTTTCGATGTGTCTCCGCATTAATTCGGCCTCCCGCGTTCTACCCGTCATCCTGCGTGTCCTGCGACGATCTGACTATGTACGAGATCGGTGATTTCAATGCTCGCTTGACAGAAGTATACAGGCCACGTATTGGCCTAGGTCAGTTGTTGACGTTTCGAGTGGCTTGAACAGTGCGTTGCTCTGCCGTACATATCTATACGGCGACCTTGGTGGTAGACTGTCGTTAGCGACGTTAAACTGATGCTGGATATAGTTATTCGATGCATGCATGTAGATCGTCGTCGGAAACGTATTGGCCTGTCCGGTTACTTAACATCCCAGCAAAAAATATGATCAGACATTAATAATAAATAGTACTGCAGAATAATTCCTCTCTGCATTGGCATTTCTATGAATAGACTTGCAAATTTCAGAAGTGATAGGATCCCTTTAAAAGTTATAGTTAAAAGTGATAAAAGTCAAAAGTGATAAGTGATAAAAGTTAAAAGTGATAAGTGTGAAAAGTGAAAGGATTGATCGGAGTGTTTAATCGGTATAAGAGTGTAATTAATTTTATAGATTAAATATGTACGAATTTTTTAATCATTGAAATAAAATAAACCTTTTTTTTAGACAACCATATCTAGTAAGCGTAAACATAAGGATTATCAATTAACAATGGTAGGCCTTAGAGTAAGGCTTAACCTAATTATTGTATAAGCCTGATCATAAGGCACATATAATGTTAAAAACTGTATGCTTTACAACCAATGACATGGCCAGGGGCGGATTTTCCACTAGGCCCGGTAGGTCCGGGCCTAGGGCGGCAAATTTCGGGGGCGGCAAATTTTCGATTTTTTTTTGGGGTGGACCCTTTTCGATTTTCTTTTTGGGCGGCAGTTTTTTTTCCGTCGTATATGTACATATATCTGAGTCGAATGAGCCTAACACCTCAAGCCAACCAATTTCTCTAAAAAATCAATGCACGCGAAAATTCACCTCTAATGATTTTTTTCGGGCATTAAAAAGTTTTAATTATAATAAATATCGAAATGCGATCACGGTAAAGGATCAAAGAAATTCAAAAATACCTAATAAGTACCAAGAAAGTATCTGAAAATACCTAAAAAGAGTCTAAAAAGATCTAAAAAGATCCTAAAAAGAACCCAAATAATACTTCTTCAATTTAGGAAAAGCTTATCAGAGGTAAATATTTGCGTACATTGATTTTTCAGAATTTTTTTTTTTATTTTTATGGTACAGGGTATATCAACTACATGCGAATCTCTTTATTTTTGACGTCTTTTTTAAATTGTACTTCATTACTGAAATTAATTTCTATAAAAAAAAATTCTATAAAATGAAATTTAAAACATAGGTCAAAATATTTCGGGTTCATCTTCAACTAATAACATATCGAACATGAATTTACAATAGTCGAGTTCATAGTTGATCTCCAGTCAAGTGCGGAAGCAAACTTTGAACGGAATAGTAAACTTACTTATAAAAATTTTTGCGAAGACGTTGGAATTATGTGCGATCCAAAGGTGTATACGGTTTTGGACTGTTAAAAATTGGTATTTTTGGATTCTTTTTTTAGGTACTTTTAGGTTCTTTACAGTGTTTGTATTTTAATAATTATTTTTGTGGCAAGGGCGCAATAATAGGGAATTTTTACGAACGGACCGGTGCCGGTTTTGCTCTGATATTTCTTTTTTGTGAGGTCGGGCATAACCAAAAACAGCGAAGTATTCTAGGGAATCGAAAAAAAATAATATAATTCACGAAAAGGGCGGCAAATATTTCTGAGGCCTAGGGCGGCGAAATGGTCAAATCGACCCCTGGACATGGCCCATGTTAAAATAAGGGATAAAAAAAGGTAAAATGTATGCAGACTTTTTTCCCTTACAAGAGACAGGCCTTTTGCACTAAGGAATAGATTACACCTAATTAAGCCTTATATTTGGATAAAATTGTTTGCTGGGGTCTAATCTTAATAGTAATAATACTCTAATACTTAACGTCTTACTTACAGCTTCTATAACTACGATTTCCTAATTCGCGATTAATTCAGCCTAAATCTCAATCGTCCTCTCTATTGGAGAACGGTGGAGATTTTTTTTTTTTGCTTTTAAAATTCAAATAACCGTGACAACGCGCCATCCGACGGAGAAAAAGGAAAAAATTAATGTATATGCAGAATAGGTCCAGGTTTCACTAAATGTCAATTATTTTTAACCCTTTGGCGCCGGTGGCCATTTTAGTAATATTTTTAATATACCTAATTTTCCGTCCACAAATAATTTTTGTAAAAATTACGGTAACAAAAAAAATTTTGAACGTGTTTTACATGTGAACCGGATAATTTTTTGGAATTTTTTAACCCCATGTGTGCGCTAGGTGCCTACAAATAGAGCGGCAAAATTTGAAAATTTTTAAATTACGATAACTTTTGAGAGAGCTATTCAATTGTTATGAAACTTTCAGAATCAAATGGTAATATATAGTTGTGCAGCTGGTAACCCTTGCCCAATTTACTTACGTTTTTAGCATCAAAAACTTCTGTTCACGGAAACTCACGACTCGATAAGCAGAATTAATTGAAATTTACAGAATGTATTGGTCTTCTTAAGTAGGACCAGGTCTGATAAAATTGATTTTGAAATGCGGGCGATTCTGTGCCAGTGGTGCCATCTTGAAAAATCACTAAAAGAGTTAACTGTAGTTAACACAGTAGCTGAACTTTACTTTAAAGCACGTTTGGTAAAATTTGGTCGAAAAATTAGGTTGGAGCTGCCATCTATGATAATTTTTGTGCCTTAAGTTTTGAAAATTCGTTAGGGAAAATAAAGCTCTTTACCCTATAGCTTCCAGTACAGTCATGGTGTCATAACAAAATTCATATGGCAAATTAATCTTACTATAGGCAATATTCAGTAGAAATTTTAGTTCAATAAAATGATAGAGTTGCCAGCTATGGTTGTTTTTGTATTTTTTTTGGCATACCTTTAGTAAGCGGTTTTCGCATAGAATTTTCAAATCGTAGTGATCTTACAGTGAAAATAAACACTAAATATTAAGATCTAGAAAATTTGAAAGCTTTTGCGAATGGTAACCCTATATTTCTTTGCATCCCTATAACTTCCAATGCAGTCATCGGATCAATACGAAATTCGCACAGCTGGTTGACTTCAACGTAAGGCAGATGCGACATAATTTTGGCTTCGGTGCTAGTTAAGGGCTGCTAGCACTAGGCCTTTTTGTTATTTTCGTTCCAATAAATGCTTGCATTGAGTATTTGCATCGCAAACATTTGCAATGAAAATAAGTAAACATTGTTTAAATTTTCTAATCTGGACATTTTTCGGATGGCAACCCCAAACATCTTTCTACCGCAGTAACTTTCGATGAAGTCACCGAAATTAAAATTAGCTTAGATTCTATTATTGCTTAGGATGTATTAGTTTTAAGTAGGTAAAGTAAGTAGTGGTAGAATACACACTCAAAATCTGCTCAAATCCTCCTCTGTTCTTCGAAAATTAGTGTTTCTGGCGGTTCTGATGCGCTAGGATTTTTTTTATTTTATTTTTGTCTTATTATATTTATAACTCCAGGCTTTTAAAAAAAACAAATAAAGAATTAACAATTTCAATAGTATGCTTTCAGTATGCGAATAAATGTTTACATATCAGGGGGAGGTAGGGTAAAACGGTTAGTGGTTTATATTAGTAGTTTATAGAAAAAATCAGTTGACAATCTTGCGCAAATAATTTGTCTATAACTTTTCCGAGCACTAAGCTGTGTCCTGAAATAAAAATTATCCTGGTATTACTTGATCTTCGCAATCCTACAAAAAGTGTCTACCTGAGCATGCAAATATTGTGCACCCTTTTAATAATAAATTAATTTCTTTACGATTTATTGACTGCTAACCAAATATAGCTACTCTTCATCTCAGTCACGCTATATAAGCCATCGTTTTTCTTGATTTTCAAGCAGTATTGTACTGTCACTGTACATACATACCTATAAACATTTTTTCAGGAAGATCATCACGCAAGAACTGTGATTCTCACAACGCCAAAATACGTTCAAGAGCTGCAGCAACGAAAAGAGAATACCAAGAAGGAGAGAAATACGGTGAATGGCGCAAAACAAAAACAAGCAGCAAAGGGCAGTCGACAATTGATAAAAGAATGAAATTTTTTTAAAAGTATATTAACTTTATTTTACAAATTGTACATACATTCACTTTATTTAACAAATAAAGTGGCTCTTTCCTCTTGTTTCCTGAAAGGGATCCACTTACCCACAAGAAATTTTTATTGTCCGCACCATAAACTTGGCGCAAGTATTAATTTTTTTACAAATTGTTGCTAGGCGTCTTCCTGTTCCCGAAAAACCAGCTCATAATATTAAATTCAGCTTAGGGTGGAAGACTACCCCAATGTAAATTAGCTTTGAGACATATTGCACGCATAACGAAAAGAATGAATGCCAACGGTCAGCTACGAATCTGCTTCACAGCACATACGAATTAAATTACCGAAGCTCGTCGGCAATGGGAACGTTGTACGACAAATGCAATAATCGATTGCATTATCGTTCCTGCTTTACCACGCGAAGCGCTCGTCGAATGGCAAGTCTGGGCTCACATGCACAATAACCATTTTGATTGTAAGTTTAGATTTTCTTGCATAATTGTAATTTGTAAATATATAAATCAAACATGGTATCATGACGTCTAAACAACGAGATGAGACTATCATGAACTGTTATACAGGGGAGAAATATCAAGCCGAAGATAAACTATTCGGACAAGCTAAACTTGATGTGACGTCACATTCTGTTATAACAAGCTCAAGACCAAGGTGAAGACGACAATTCGGAAAGGCCCCATATATATATATATATATATATATATATATCTATATATATATATATATATATATATATATATATATATATATATATATATATATATATATATGTATATATATATATATATATATATATATATATATATATATATATATATATATATATATATATATATATATATATATATATATATATATATATATATATATATATATATATATACATATCATCAAAAAAATTCAGTGACTATTTCTCGGGAACGCTGTTACCGTTATAACTGTTTTAACCGGGAAACGAGTCACGATTTCTCGTCCTCGACTTGGACAGAGGATGGCAGCTTTGGGTGGCTGTCACTCAGGAGAGAAGGGTGTAGGTTGAAATATCTACTTTATAGGCGCCACTCGCTTCACCCTGATGCTGCCAAACAACCATTGCCCCGAAGCGAGAAGATGGCAAGGTGAAAATAATCTATGCACACTGGTCTACCGTTTTTTGCCACTTTTCACTTAGACGACTTTATTGCTACAGTTCAATTAGAAATCAATATTTTACGACCCGATCGGTAATTGCGGTTTCATATACAGCAACTATTATTAAAGATTTTATCTTTTTTTTCTTGTATTTAAAAATAAATCTCGCTAACAACAACACTCGCGTTACGGCGTGCTACCATAAATGGTATGGCCACTTAAAATTAGCGTGACATATAAATTATAAAGGCAAGGCTCATGATTCGAAAATAACAAAAGAAATATATATCTAAAGTTTACAGCACCTGTGATATTTCCCGCGCTGGGGCCCTTTCCATTCTCGGTCACGCCTTCTATGCCGTCGCTCGTCGTCGGTTCACAAATTTGACTCTGATTCCACCCGAACGTTATTTCTGATGCCGTATCGACGCTTCTCCAATATCGCAATCTGCCGTCGACAACATATTTTCCGCCAGCACAATGCTCTGAATTCGCTCGTTTCCTTCTCGACTAATTCCACCGATAGTAGCCGTCAAAAAACGCTATCAATTCGTTCGAATTCTGCTCGTCTTTATCCACCGCCTTCTTGACTTCAAAATTCCTCGGAACCAAATAGGAAAAGAACAAATCAGTTTTAAAATTCCGGCTAGCTCTCCACAAATCCGTCCGTGTTCTTACCCTGTCGATTCAAAAAGAGAGCGATTCTTAGCTTTGTTTGATCGCAGGAAAATTTTCACGTACCGGGTCTTTCCCGAATCCGTTTGAACCACTCCAACTGGTTCGATTCCACTCAAAATGCCATTTGGCTCAAATTCCCTACTTTGGGACAGATGACTTTCCCCTCAGCCGAAAACATCTGGCAGCCGTCAGTTGACATTTTGCTCTGTCAACTTGTGGGTACATAAACACTGACCAACAAGACGGAGAACTGCTCAAGAATACAAAAAACGACGGCTGGTATTTATGCCAGCCAACATTCAACCGCATCAGGTAAGAATTTACTTCGTCGAATGATCGCTGGTCCGCGGCCCTTGGCCGATTTGTTACGCCGGGTTAGTGCAAGTGACGTTTTCGATGTGTCTCCGCATTAATTCGGCCTCCCGCGTTCTACCCGTCATCCTGCGTGTCCTGCGACGATCTGACTATGTACGAGATCGGTGATTTCAATGCTCGCTTGACAGAAGTATACAGGCCACGTATTGGCCTAGGTCAGTTGTTGACGTTTCGAGTGGCTTGAACAGTGCGTTGCTCTGCCGTACATATCTATACGGCGACCTTGGTGGTAGACTGTCGTTAGCGACGTTAAACTGATGCTGGATATAGTTATTCGATGCATGCATGTAGATCGTCGTCGGAAACGTATTGGCCTGTCCGGTTACTTAACATCCCAGCAAAAAATATGATCAGACATTAATAATAAATAGTACTGCAGAATAATTCCTCTCTGCATTGGCATTTCTATGAATAGACTTGCAAATTTCAGAAGTGATAGGATCCCTTTAAAAGTTATAGTTAAAAGTGATAAAAGTCAAAAGTGATAAGTGATAAAAGTTAAAAGTGATAAGTGTGAAAAGTGAAAGGATTGATCGGAGTGTTTAATCGGTATAAGAGTGTAATTAATTTTATAGATTAAATATGTACGAATTTTTTAATCATTGAAATAAAATAAACCTTTTTTTTAGACAACCATATCTAGTAAGCGTAAACATAAGGATTATCAATTAACAATGGTAGGCCTTAGAGTAAGGCTTAACCTAATTATTGTATAAGCCTGATCATAAGGCACATATAATGTTAAAAACTGTATGCTTTACAACCAATGACATGGCCAGGGGCGGATTTTCCACTAGGCCCGGTAGGTCCGGGCCTAGGGCGGCAAATTTCGGGGGCGGCAAATTTTCGATTTTTTTTTGGGGTGGACCCTTTTCGATTTTCTTTTTGGGCGGCAGTTTTTTTTCCGTCGTATATGTACATATATCTGAGTCGAATGAGCCTAACACCTCAAGCCAACCAATTTCTCTAAAAAATCAATGCACGCGAAAATTCACCTCTAATGATTTTTTTCGGGCATTAAAAAGTTTTAATTATAATAAATATCGAAATGCGATCACGGTAAAGGATCAAAGAAATTCAAAAATACCTAATAAGTACCAAGAAAGTATCTGAAAATACCTAAAAAGAGTCTAAAAAGACCTAAAAAGATCCTAAAAAGAACCCAAATAATACTTCTTCAATTTAGGAAAAGCTTATCAGAGGTAAATATTTGCGTACATTGATTTTTCAGAATTTTTTTTTTTATTTTTATGGTACAGGGTATATCAACTACATGCGAATCTCTTTATTTTTGACGTCTTTTTTAAATTGTACTTCATTACTGAAATTAATTTCTATAAAAAAAAATTCTATAAAATGAAATTTAAAACATAGGTCAAAATATTTCGGGTTCATCTTCAACTAATAACATATCGAACATGAATTTACAATAGTCGAGTTCATAGTTGATCTCCAGTCAAGTGCGGAAGCAAACTTTGAACGGAATAGTAAACTTACTTATAAAAATTTTTGCGAAGACGTTGGAATTATGTGCGATCCAAAGGTGTATACGGTTTTGGACTGTTAAAAATTGGTATTTTTGGATTCTTTTTTTAGGTACTTTTAGGTTCTTTACAGTGTTTGTATTTTAATAATTATTTTTGTGGCAAGGGCGCAATAATAGGGAATTTTTACGAACGGACCGGTGCCGGTTTTGCTCTGATATTTCTTTTTTGTGAGCTCGGGCATAACCAAAAACAGCGAAGTATTCTAGGGAATCGAAAAAAAATAATATAATTCACGAAAAGGGCGGCAAATATTTCTGAGGCCTAGGGCGGCGAAATGGTCAAATCGACCCCTGGACATGGCCCATGTTAAAATAAGGGATAAAAAGTAAAATGTATGCAGACTTTTTTCCCTTACAAGAGACAGGCCTTTTGCACTAAGGAATAGATTACACCTAATTAAGCCTTATATTTGGATAAAATTGTTTGCTGGGGTCTAATCTTAATAGTAATAATACTCTAATACTTAACGTCTTACTTACAGCTTCTATAACTACGATTTCCTAATTCGCGATTAATTCAGCCTAAATCTCAATCGTCCTCTCTATTGGAGAACGGTGGAGATTTTTTTTTTTTGCTTTTAAAATTCAAATAACCGTGACAACGCGCCATCCGACGGAGAAAAAGGAAAAAATTAATGTATATGCAGAATTGGTCCAGGTTTCACTAAATGTCAATTATTTTTAACCCTTTGGCGCCGGTGGCCATTTTAGTAATATTTTTAATATACCTAATTTTCCGTCCACAAATAATTTTTGTAAAAATTACGGTAACAAAAAAAATTTTGAACGTGTTTTACATGTGAACCGGATAATTTTTTGGAATTTTTTAACCCCATGTGTGCGCTAGGTGCCTACAAATAGAGCGGCAAAATTTGAAAATTTTTAAATTACGATAACTTTTGAGAGAGCTATTCAATTGTTATGAAACTTTCAGAATCAAATGGTAATATATAGTTGTGCAGCTGGTAACCCTTGCCCAATTTACTTACGTTTTTAGCATCAAAAACTTCTGTTCACGGAAACTCACGACTCGATAAGCAGAATTAATTGAAATTTACAGAATGTATTGGTCTTCTTAAGTAGGACCAGGTCTGATAAAATTGATTTTGAAATGCGGGCGATTCTGTGCCAGTGGTGCCATCTTGAAAAATCACTAAAAGAGTTAACTGTAGTTAACACAGTAGCTGAACTTTACTTTAAAGCACGTTTGGTAAAATTTGGTCGAAAAATTAGGTTGGAGCTGCCATCTATGATAATTTTTGTGCCTTAAGTTTTGAAAATTCGTTAGGGAAAATAAAGCTCTTTACCCTATAGCTTCCAGTACAGTCATGGTATCATAACAAAATTCATATGGCAAATTAATCTTACTATAGGCAATATTCAGTAGAAATTTTAGTTCAATAAAATGATAGAGTTGCCAGCTATGGTATTTTTTGTATTTTTTTTGGCATACCTTTAGTAAGCGGTTTTCGCATAGAATTTTCAAATCGTAGTGATCTTACAGTGAAAATAAACACTAAATATTAAGATCTAGAAAATTTGAAAGCTTTTGCGAATGGTAACCCTATATTTCTTTGCATCCCTATAACTTCCAATGCAGTCATCGGATCAATACGAAATTCGCACAGCTGGTTGACTTCAACGTAAGGCAGATGCGACATATTTTTGGCTTCGGTGCTAGTTAAGGGCTGCTAGCACTAGGCCTTTTTGTTATTTTCGTTCCAATAAATGCTTGCATTGAGTATTTGCATCGCAAACATTTGCAATGAAAATAAGTTAACATTGTTTAAATTTTCTAATCTGGACATTTTTCGGATGGCAACCCCAAACATCTTTCTACCGCAGTAACTTTCGATGAAGTCACCGAAATTAAAATTAGCTTAGATTCTATTATTGCTTAGGATGTATTAGTTTTAAGTAGGAAAAGTAAGTAGTGGTAGAATACACACTCAAAATCTGCTCAAATCCTCCTCTGTTCTTCGAAAATTAGTGTTTCTGGCGGTTCTGATGCGCTAGGATTTTTTTTATTTTATTTTTGTCTTATTATATTTATAACTCCAGGCTTTTAAAAAAAACAAATAAAGAATTAACAATTTCAATAGTATGCTTTCAGTATGCGAATAAATGTTTACATATCAGGGGGAGGTAGGGTAAAACGGTTAGTGGTTTATATTAGTAGTTTATAGAAAAAATCAGTTGACAATCTTGCGCAAATAATTTGTCTATAACTTTTCCGAGCACTAAGCTGTGTCCTGAAATAAAAATTATCCTGGTATTACTTGATCTTCGCAATCCTACAAAAAGTGTCTACCTGTGCATGCAAATATTGTGCACCCTTTTAATAATAAATTAATTTCTTTACGATTTATTGACTGCTAACCAAATATAGCTACTCTTCATCTCAGTCACGCTATATAAGCCATCGTTTTTCTTGATTTTCAAGCAGTATTGTACTGTCACTGTACCTACATACCTATAAACATTTTTTCAGGAAGATCATCACGCAAGAACTGTGATTCTCACATCGCCAAAATACGTTCAAGAGCTGCAGCAACGAAAAGAGAATACCAAGAAGGAGAGAAATACGGTGAATGGCGCAAAACAAAAACAAGCAGCAAAGGGCAGTCGACAATTGATAAAAGAATGAAATTTTTTTAAAAGTATATTAACTTTATTTTACAAATTGTACATACATTCACTTTATTTAACAAATAAAGTGGCTCTTTCCTCTTGTTTCCTGAAAGGGATCCACTTACCCACAAGAAATTTTTATTGTCCGCACCATAAACTTGGCGCAAGTATTAATTTTTTTACAAATTGTTGCTAGGCGTCTTCCTGTTCCCGAAAAACCAGCTCATAATATTAAATTCAGCTTAGGGTGGAAGACTACCCCAATGTAAATTAGCTTTGAGACATATTGCACGCATAACGAAAAGAATGAATGCCAACGGTCAGCTACGAATCTGCTTCACAGCACATACGAATTAAATTACCGAAGCTCGTCGGCAATGGGAACGTTGTACGACAAATGCAATAATCGATTGCATTATCGTTCCTGCTTTACCACGCGAAGCGCTCGTCGAATGGCAAGTCTGGGCTCACATGCACAATAACCATTTTGATTGTAAGTTTAGATTTTCTTGCATAATTGTAATTTGTAAATATATAAATCAAACATGGTATCATGACGTCTAAACAACGAGATGAGACTATCATGAACTGTTATACAGGGGAGAAATATCAAGCCGAAGATAAACTATTCGGACAAGCTAAACTTGATGTGACGTCACATTCTGTTATAACAAGCTCAAGACCAAGGTGAAGACGACAATTCGGAAAGGCCCCATATATATATATATATATATATATATATATATATATATATATATATATATATATATATATATATATATATATATATATATATATATATATATATATATATATATATATATATATATATATATATATATATATATATATATATATATATATATATATATATATATATATATATATATATATATATATATATATATATATATCTATATATATATATATATATATATATATATATATATATATATATATATGTATGTATATATATTCTCGTCCTCGACTTGGACAGAGGATGGCAGCTTTGGGTGGCTGTCACTCAGGAGAGAAGGGTGTAGGTTGAAATATCTACTTTATAGGCGCCACTCGCTTCACCCTGATGCTGCCAAACAACCATTGCCCCGAAGCGAGAAGATGGCAAGGTGAAAATAATCTATGCACACTGGTCTACCGTTTTTTGCCACTTTTCACTTAGACGACTTTATTGCTACAGTTCAATTAGAAATCAATATTTTACGACCCGATCGGTAATTGCGGTTTCATATACAGCAACTATTATTAAAGATTTTATCTTTTTTTTCTTGTATTTAAAAATAAATCTCGCTAACAACAACACTCGCGTTACGGCGTGCTACCATAAATGGTATGGCCACTTAAAATTAGCGCGACATATAAATTATAAAGGCAAGGCTCATGATTCGAAAATAACAAAAGAAATATATATCTAAAGTTTACAGCACCTGTGATATTTCCCGCGCTGGGGCCCTTTCCATTCTCGGTCACGCCTTCTATGCCGTCGCTCGTCGTCGGTTCACAAATTTGACTCTGATTCCACCCGAACGTTATTTCTGATGCCGTATCGACGCTTCTCCAATATCGCAATCTGCCGTCGACAACATATTTTCCGCCAGCACAATGCTCTGAATTCGCTCGTTTCCTTCTCGACTAATTCCACCGATAGTAGCCGCCAAAAAACGCTATCAATTCGTTCGAATTCTGCTCGTCTTAATCCACCGCCTCCTTGACTTCAAAATTCCTCGGAACCAAATAGGAAAAGAACAAATCAGTTTTAAAATTCCGGCTAGCTCTCCACAAATCCGTCCGTGTTCTTACCCTGTCGATTCAAAAAGAGAGCGATTCTTAGCTTTGTTTGATCGCAGGAAAATTTTCACGTACCGGGTCTTTCCCGAATCCGTTTGAACCACTCCAACTGGTTCGATTCCATTCAAAATGCCATTTGGCTCAAATTCCCTACTTTGGGACAGATGACTTTCCCCTCAGCCGAAATCATCTGGCAGCCGTCAGTTGACATTTTGCTCTGTCAACTTGTGGGTACATAAACACTGACCAACAAGACGGAGAACTGCTCAAGAATACAAAAAACGACGGCTGGTATTTATGCCAGCCAACATTCAACCGCATCAAGTAAGAATTTACTTCGTCGAATGATCGCTGGTCCGCGGCCCTTGGCCGATTTGTTACGCCGGGTTAGTGCAAGTGACGTTTTCGATGTGTCTCCGCATTAATTCGGCCTCCCGCGTTCTACCCGTCATCCTGCGTGTCCTGCGACGATCTGACTATGTACGAGATCGGTGATTTCAATGCTCGCTTGACAGAAGTATACAGGCCACGTATTGGCCTAGGTCAGTTGTTGACGTTTCGAGTGGCTTGAACAGTGCGTTGCTCTGCCGTACATATCTATACGGCGACCTTGGTGGTAGACTGTCGTTAGCGACGTTAAACTGATGCTGGATATAGTTATTCGATGCATGCATGTAGATCGTCGTCGGAAACGTATTGGCCTGTCCGGTTACTTAACATCCCAGCAAAAAATATGATCAGACATTAATAATAAATAGTACTGCAGAATAATTCCTCTCTGCATTGGCATTTCTATGAATAGACTTGCAAATTTCAGAAGTGATAGGATCCCTTTAAAAGTTATAGTTAAAAGTGATAAAAGTCAAAAGTGATAAGTGATAAAAGTTAAAAGTGATAAGTGTGAAAAGTGAAAGGATTGATCGGAGTGTTTAATCGGTATAAGAGTGTAATTAATTTTATAGATTAAATATGTACGAATTTTTTAATCATTGAAATAAAATAAACCTTTTTTTTAGACAACCATATCTAGTAAGCGTAAACATAAGGATTATCAATTAACAATGGTAGGCCTTAGAGTAAGGCTTAACCTAATTATTGTATAAGCCTGATCATAAGGCACATATAATGTTAAAAACTGTATGCTTTACAACCAATGACATGGCCAGGGGTGGATTTTCCACTAGGCCCGGTAGGTCCGGGCCTAGGGCGGCAAATTTCGGGGGCGGCAAATTTTCGATTTTTTTTTGGGGTGGACCCTTTTCGATTTTCTTTTTGGGCGGCAGTTTTTTTTCCGTCGTATATGTACATATATCTGAGTCGAATGAGCCTAACACCTCAAGCCAACCAATTTCTCTAAAAAATCAATGCACGCGAAAATTCACCTCTAATGATTTTTTTCGGGCATTAAAAAGTTTTAATTATAATAAATATCGAAATGCGATCACGGTAAAGGATCAAAGAAATTCAAAAATACCTAATAAGTACCAAGAAAGTATCTGAAAATACCTAAAAAGAGTCTAAAAAGACCTAAAAAGATCCTAAAAAGAACCCAAATAATACTTCTTCAATTTAGGAAAAGCTTATCAGAGGTAAATATTTGCGTACATTGATTTTTCAGAATTTTTTTTTTTTATTTTTATGGTACAGGGTATATCAACTACATGCGAATCTCTTTATTTTTGACGTCTTTTTTAAATTGTACTTCATTACTGAAATTAATTTCTATAAAAAAAAATTCTATAAAATGAAATTTAAAACATAGGTCAAAATATTTCGGGTTCATCTTCAACTAATAACATATCGAACATGAATTTACAATAGTCGAGTTCATAGTTGATCTCCAGTCAAGTGCGGAAGCAAACTTTGAACGGAATAGTAAACTTACTTATAAAAATTTTTGCGAAGACGTTGGAATTATGTGCGATCCAAAGGTGTATACGGTTTTGGACTGTTAAAAATTGGTATTTTTGGATTCTTTTTTTAGGTACTTTTAGGTTCTTTACAGTGTTTGTATTTTAATAATTATTTTTGTGGCAAGGGCGCAATAATAGGGAATTTTTACGAACGGACCGGTGCCGGTTTTGCTCTGATATTTCTTTTTTGTGAGCTCGGGCATAACCAAAAACAGCGAAGTATTCTAGGGAATCGAAAAAAAATAATATAATTCACGAAAAGGGCGGCAAATATTTCTGAGGCCTAGGGCGGCGAAATGGTCAAATCGACCCCTGGACATGGCCCATGTTAAAATAAGGGATAAAAAAAGGTAAAATGTATGCAGACTTTTTTCCCTTACAAGAGACAGGCCTTTTGCACTAAGGAATAGATTACACCTAATTAAGCCTTATATTTGGATAAAATTGTTTGCTGGGGTCTAATCTTAATAGTAATAATACTCTAATACTTAACGTCTTACTTACAGCTTCTATAACTACGATTTCCTAATTCGCGATTAATTCAGCCTAAATCTCAATCGTCCTCTCTATTGGAGAACGGTGGAGATTTTTTTTTTTTGCTTTTAAAATTCAAATAACCGTGACAACGCGCCATCCGACGGAGAAAAAGGAAAAAATTAATGTATATGCAGAATAGGTCCAGGTTTCACTAAATGTCAATTATTTTTAACCCTTTGGCGCCGGTGGCCATTTTAGTAATATTTTTAATATACCTAATTTTCCGTCCACAAATAATTTTTGTAAAAATTACGGTAACAAAAAAAAATTTTGAACGTGTTTTACATGTGAACCGGATAATTTTTTGGAATTTTTTAACCCCATGTGTGCGCTAGGTGCCTACAAATAGAGCGGCAAAATTTGAAAATTTTTAAATTACGATAACTTTTGAGAGAGCTATTCAATTGTTATGAAACTTTCAGAATCAAATGGTAATATATAGTTGTGCAGCTGGTAACCCTTGCCCAATTTACTTACGTTTTTAGCATCAAAAACTTCTGTTCACGGAAACTCACGACTCGATAAGCAGAATTAATTGAAATTTACAGAATGTATTGGTCTTCTTAAGTAGGACCAGGTCTGATAAAATTGATTTTGAAATGCGGGCGATTCTGTGCCAGTGGTGCCATCTTGAAAAATCACTAAAAGAGTTAACTGTAGTTAACACAGTAGCTGAACTTTACTTTAAAGCACGTTTGGTAAAATTTGATCGAAAAATTAGGTTGGAGCTGCCATCTATGATAATTTTTGTGCCTTAAGTTTTGAAAATTCGTTAGGGAAAATAAAGCTCTTTACCCTATAGCTTCCAGTACAGTCATGGTATCATAACAAAATTCATATGGCAAATTAATCTTACTATAGGCAATATTCAGTAGAAATTTTAGTTCAATAAAATGATAGAGTTGCCAGCTATGGTTGTTTTTGTATTTTTTTTGGCATACCTTTAGTAAGCGGTTTTCGCATAGAATTTTCAAATCGTAGTGATCTTACAGTGAAAATAAACACTAAATATTAAGATCTAGAAAATTTGAAAGCTTTTGCGAATGGTAACCCTATATTTCTTTGCATCCCTATAACTTCCAATGCAGTCATCGGATCAATACGAAATTCGCACAGCTGGTTGACTTCAACGTAAGGCAGATGCGACATATTTTTGGCTTCGGTGCTAGTTAAGGGCTGCTAGCACTAGGCCTTTTTGTTATTTTCGTTCCAATAAATGCTTGCATTGAGTATTTGCATCGCAAACATTTGCAATGAAAATAAGTAAACATTGTTTAAATTTTCTAATCTGGACATTTTTCGGATGGCAACCCAAAACATCTTTCTACCGCAGTAACTTTCGATGAAGTCACCGAAATTAAAATTAGCTTAGATTCTATTATTGCTTAGGATGTATTAGTTTTAAGTAGGAAAAGTAAGTAGTGGTAGAATACACACTCAAAATCTGCTCAAATCCTCCTTTGTTCTTCGAAAATTAGTGTTTCTGGCGGTTCTGATGCGCTAGGATTTTTTTTATTTTATTTTTGTCTTATTATATTTATAACTCCAGGCTTTTAAAAAAAACAAATAAAGAATTAACAATTTCAATAGTATGCTTTCAGTATGCGAATAAATGTTTACATATCAGGGGGAGGTAGGGTAAAACGGTTAGTGGTTTATATTAGTAGTTTATAGAAAAAATCAGTTGACAATCTTGCGCAAATAATTTGTCTATAACTTTTCCGAGCACTAAGCTGTGTCCTGAAATAAAAATTATCCTGGTATTACTTGATCTTCGCAATCCTACAAAAAGTGTCTACCTGAGCATGCAAATATTGTGCACCCTTTTAATAATAAATTAATTTCTTTACGATTTATTGACTGCTAACCAAATATAGCTACTCTTCATCTCAGTCACGCTATATAAGCCATCGTTTTTTTTGATTTTCAAGCAGTATTGTACTGTCACTGTACCTACATACCTATAAACATTTTTTCAGGAAGATCATCACGCAAGAACTGTGATTCTCACATCGCCAAAATACGTTCAAGAGCTGCAGCAACGAAAAGAGAATACCAAGAAGGAGAGAAATACGGTGAATGGCGCAAAACAAAAACAAGCAGCAAAGGGCAGTCGACAATTGATAAAAGAATGAAATTTTTTTAAAAGTATATTAACTTTATTTTACAAATTGTACATACATTCACTTTATTTAACAAATAAAGTGGCTCTTTCCTCTTGTTTCCTGAAAGGGATCCACTTACCCACAAGAAATTTTTATTGTCCGCACCATAAACTTGGCGCAAGTATTAATTTTTTTATAAATTGTTGCTAGGCGTCTTCCTGTTCCCGAAAAACCAGCTCATAATATTCAATTCAGCTTAGAGTGGAAGACTACCCCAATGTAAATTAGCTTTGAGACATATTGCACGCATAACGAAAAGAATGAATGCCAACGGTCAGCTACGAATCTGCTTCACAGCACATACGAATTAAATTACCGAAGCTCGTCGGCAATGGGAACGTTGTACGACAAATGCAATAATCGATTGCATTATCGTTCCTGCTTTACCACGCGAAGCGCTCGTCGAATGGCAAGTCTGGGCTCACATGCACAATAACCATTTTGATTGTAAGTTTAGATTTTCTTGCATAATTGTAATTTGTAAATATATAAATCAAACATGGTATCATGACGTCTAAACAACGAGATGAGACTATCATGAACTGTTATACAGGGGAGAAATATCAAGCCGAAGATAAACTATTCGGACAAGCTAAACTTGATGTGACGTCACATTCTGTTATAACAAGCTCAAGACCAAGGTGAAGACGACAATTCGGAAAGGCCCCATATATATATATATATATATATATATATATATATATATATATATATATATATATATATATATATATAAACAATATATATATAAACAATTCGGAAAGGCCCCATATATATATATATATATATATATATATATATATATATATATATATATATATATATATATATATATATATATATATATCTATATATATATATATATATATATATATATATATATATATATATATATATATATATATATGTATATATATATATATATATATATATATATATATATATATATATATATATATATATATATATATATATATATATACATATCATCAAAAAAATTCAGTGACTATTTCTCGGGAACGCTGTTACCGTTATAACTGTTTTAACCGGGAAACGAGTCACGATTTCTCGTCCTCGACTTGGACAGATAATGGCAGCTTTGGGTGGCTGTCACTCAGGAGAGAAGGGTGTAGGTTGAAATATCTACTTTATAGGCGCCACTCGCTTCACCCTGATGCTGCCAAACAACCATTGCCCCGAAGCGAGAAGATGGCAAGGTGAAAATAATCTATGCACACTGGTCTACCGTTTTTTGCCACTTTTCACTTAGACGACTTTATTGCTACAGTTCAATTAGAAATCAATATTTTACGACCCGATCGGTAATTGCGGTTTCATATACAGCAACTATTATTAAAGATTTTATCTTTTTTTTCTTGTATTTAAAAATAAATCTCGCTAACAACAACACTCGCGTTACGGCGTGCTACCATAAATGGTATGGCCACTTAAAATTAGCGTGACATATAAATTATAAAGGCAAGGCTCATGATTCGAAAATAACAAAAGAAATATATATCTAAAGTTTACAGCACCTGTGATATTTCCCGCGCTGGGGCCCTTTCCATTCTCGGTCACGCCTTCTATGCCGTCGCTCGTCGTCGGTTCACAAATTTGACTCTGATTCCACCCGAACGTTATTTCTGATGCCGTATCGACGCTTCTCCAATATCGCAATCTGCCGTCGACAACATATTTTCCGCCAGCACAATGCTCTGAATTCGCTCGTTTCCTTCTCCACTAATTCCACCGATAGTAGCCGCCAAAAAACGCTATCAATTCGTTCGAATTCTGCTCGTCTTAATCCACCGCCTTCTTGACTTCAAAATTCCTCGGAACCAAATAGGAAAAGAACAAATCAGTTTTAAAATTCCGGCTAGCTCTCCACAAATCCGTCCGTGTTCTTACCCTGTCGATTCAAAAAGAGAGCGATTCTTAGCTTTGTTTGATCGCAGGAAAATTTTCACGTACCGGGTCTTTCCCGAATCCGTTTGAACCACTCCAACTGGTTCGATTCCACTCAAAATGCCATTTGGCTCAAATTCCCTACTTTGGGACAGATGACTTTCCCCTCAGCCGAAATCATCTGGCAGCCGTCAGTTGACATTTTGCTCTGTCAACTTGTGGGTACATAAACACTGACCAACAAGACGGAGAACTGCTCAAGAATACAAAAAACGACGGCTGGTATTTATGCCAGCCAACATTCAACCGCATCAGGTAAGAATTTACTTCGTCGAATGATCGCTGGTCCGCGGCCCTTGGCCGATTTGTTACGCCGGGTTAGTGCAAGTGACGTTTTCGATGTGTCTCCGCATTAATTCGGCCTCCCGCGTTCTACCCGTCATCCTGCGTGTCCTGCGACGATCTGACTATGTACGAGATCGGTGATTTCAATGCTCGCTTGACAGAAGTATACAGGCCACGTATTGGCCTAGGTCAGTTGTTGACGTTTCGAGTGGCTTGAACAGTGCGTTGCTCTGCCGTACATATCTATACGGCGACCTTGGTGGTAGACTGTCGTTAGCGACGTTAAACTGATGCTGGATATAGTTATTCGATGCATGCATGTAGATCGTCGTCGGAAACGTATTGGCCTGTCCGGTTACTTAACATCCCAGCAAAAAATATGATCAGACATTAATAATAAATAGTACTGCAGAATAATTCCTCTCTGCATTGGCATTTCTATGAATAGACTTGCAAATTTCAGAAGTGATAGGATCCCTTTAAAAGTTATAGTTAAAAGTGATAAAAGTCAAAAGTGATAAGTGATAAAAGTTAAAAGTGATAAGTGTGAAAAGTGAAAGGATTGATCGGAGTGTTTAATCGGTATAAGAGTGTAATTAATTTTATAGATTAAATATGTACGAATTTTTTAATCATTGAAATAAAATAAACCTTTTTTTTAGACAACCATATCTAGTAAGCGTAAACATAAGGATTATCAATTAACAATGGTAGGCCTTAGAGTAAGGCTTAACCTAATTATTGTATAAGCCTGATCATAAGGCACATATAATGTTAAAAACTGTATGCTTTACAACCAATGACATGGCCAGGGGCGGATTTTCCACTAGGCCCGGTAGGTCCGGGCCTAGGGCGGCAAATTTCGGGGGCGGCAAATTTTCGATTTTCTTTTGGGGTGGACCCTTTTCGATTTTCTTTTTGGGCGGCAGTTTTTTTTCCGTCGTATATGTACATATATCTGAGTCGAATGAGCCTAACACCTCAAGCCAACCAATTTCTCTAAAAAATCAATGCACGCGAAAATTCACCTCTAATGATTTTTTTCGGGCATTAAAAAGTTTTAATTATAATAAATATCGAAATGCGATCACGGTAAAGGATCAAAGAAATTCAAAAATACCTAATAAGTACCAAGAAAGTATCTGAAAATACCTAAAAAGAGTCTAAAAAGACCTAAAAAGATCCTAAAAAGAACCCAAATAATACTTCTTCAATTTAGGAAAAGCTTATCAGAGGTAAATATTTGCGTACATTGATTTTTCAGAATTTTTTTTTTTTATTTTTATGGTACAGGGTATATCAACTACATGCGAATCTCTTTATTTTTGACGTCTTTTTTAAATTGTACTTCATTACTGAAATTAATTTCTATAAAAAAAAATTCTATAAAATGAAATTTAAAACATAGGTCAAAATATTTCGGGTTCATCTTCAACTAATAACATATCGAACATGAATTTACAATAGTCGAGTTCATAGTTGATCTCCAGTCAAGTGCGGAAGCAAACTTTGAACGGAATAGTAAACTTACTTATAAAAATTTTTGCGAAGACGTTGGAATTATGTGCGATCCAAAGGTGTATACGGTTTTGGACTGTTAAAAATTGGTATTTTTGGATTCTTTTTTTAGGTACTTTTAGGTTCTTTACAGTGTTTGTATTTTAATAATTATTTTTGTGGCAAGGGCGCAATAATAGGGAATTTTTACGAACGGACCGGTGCCGGTTTTGCTCTGATATTTCTTTTTTGTGAGCTCGGGCATAACCAAAAACAGCGAAGTATTCTAGGGAATCGAAAAAAAATAATATAATTCACGAAAAGGGCGGCAAATATTTCTGAGGCCTAGGGCGGCGAAATGGTCAAATCGACCCCTGGACATGGCCCATGTTAAAATAAGGGATAAAAAAAGGTAAAATGTATGCAGACTTTTTTCCCTTACAAGAGACAGGCCTTTTGCACTAAGGAATAGATTACACCTAATTAAGCCTTATATTTGGATAAAATTGTTTGCTGGGGTCTAATCTTAATAGTAATAATACTCTAATACTTAACGTCTTACTTACAGCTTCTATAACTACGATTTCCTAATTCACGATTAATTCAGCCTAAATCTCAATCGTCCTCTCTATTGGAGAACGGTGGAGATTTTTTTTTTTGCTTTTAAAATTCAAATAACCGTGACAACGCGCCATCCGACGGAGAAAAAGGAAAAAATTAATGTATATGCAGAATAGGTCCAGGTTTCACTAAATGTCAATTATTTTTAACCCTTTGGCGCCGGTGGCCATTTTAGTAATATTTTTAATATACCTAATTTTCCGTCCACAAATAATTTTTGTAAAAATTACGGTAACAAAAAAAATTTTGAACGTGTTTTACATGTGAACCGGATAAATTTTTGGAATTTTTTAACCCCATGTGTGCGCTAGGTGCCTACAAATAGAGCGGCAAAATTTGAAAATTTTTAAATTACGATAACTTTTGAGAGAGCTATTCAATTGTTATGAAACTTTCAGAATCAAATGGTAATATATAGTTGTGCAGCTGGTAACCCTTGCCCAATTTACTTACGTTTTTAGCATCAAAAACTTCTGTTCACGGAAACTCACGACTCGATAAGCAGAATTAATTGAAATTTACAGAATGTATTGGTCTTCTTAAGTAGGACCAGGTCTGATAAAATTGATTTTGAAATGCGGGCGATTCTGTGCCAGTGGTGCCATCTTGAAAAATCACTAAAAGAGTTAACTGTAGTTAACACAGTAGCTGAACTTTACTTTAAAGCACGTTTGGTAAAATTTGGTCGAAAAATTAGGTTGGAGCTGCCATCTATGATAATTTTTGTGCCTTAAGTTTTGAAAATTCGTTAGGGAAAATAAAGCTCTTTACCCTATAGCTTCCAGTACAGTCATGGTATCATAACAAAATTCATATGGCAAATTAATCTTACTATAGGCAATATTCAGTAGAAATTTTAGTTCAATAAAATGATAGAGTTGCCAGCTATGGTTGTTTTTGTATTTTTTTTGGCATACCTTTAGTAAGCGGTTTTCGCATAGAATTTTCAAATCGTAGTGATCTTACAGTGAAAATAAACACTAAATATTAAGATCTAGAAAATTTGAAAGCTTTTGCGAATGGTAACCCTATATTTCTTTGCATCCCTATAACTTCCAATGCAGTCATCGGATCAATACGAAATTCGCACAGCTGGTTGACTTCAACGTAAGGCAGATGCGACATATTTTTGGCTTCGGTGCTAGTTAAGGGCTGCTAGCACTAGGCCTTTTTGTTATTTTCGTTCCAATAAATGCTTGCATTGAGTATTTGCATCGCAAACATTTGCAATGAAAATAAGTAAACATTGTTTAAATTTTCTAATCTGGACATTTTTCGGATGGCAACCCCAAACATCTTTCTACCGCAGTAACTTTCGATGAAGTCACCGAAATTAAAATTAGCTTAGATTCTATTATTGCTTAGGATGTATTAGTTTTAAGTAGGAAAAGTAAGTAGTGGTAGAATACACACTCAAAATCTGCTCAAATCCTCCTCTGTTCTTCGAAAATTAGTGTTTCTGGCGGTTCTGATGCGCTAGGATTTTTTTTATTTTATTTTTGTCTTATTATATTTATAACTCCAGGCTTTTAAAAAAAACAAATAAAGAATTAACAATTTCAATAGTATGCTTTCAGTATGCGAATAAATGTTTACATATCAGGGGGAGGTAGGGTAAAACGGTTAGTGGTTTATATTAGTAGTTTATAGAAAAAATCAGTTGACAATCTTGCGCAAATAATTTGTCTATAACTTTTCCGAGCACTAAGCTGTGTCCTGAAATAAAAATTATCCTGGTATTACTTGATCTTCGCAATCCTACAAAAAGTGTCTACCTGAGCATGCAAATATTGTGCACCCTTTTAATAATAAATTAATTTCTTTACGATTTATTGACTGCTAACCAAATATAGCTACTCTTCATCTCAGTCACGCTATATAAGCCATCGTTTTTCTTGATTTTCAAGCAGTATTGTACTGTCACTGTACCTACATACCTATAAACATTTTTTCAGGAAGATCATCACGCAAGAACTGTGATTCTCACATCGCCAAAATACGTTCAAGAGCTGCAGCAACGAAAAGAGAATACCAAGAAGGAGAGAAATACGGTGAATGGCGCAAAACAAAAACAAGCAGCAAAGGGCAGTCGACAATTGATAAAAGAATGAAATTTTTTTAAAAGTATATTAACTTTATTTTACAAATTGTACATACATTCACTTTATTTAACAAATAAAGTGGCTCTTTCCTCTTGTTTCCTGAAAGGGATCCACTTACCCACAAGAAATTTTTATTGTCCGCACCATAAACTTGGCGCAAGTATTAATTTTTTTACAAATTGTTGCTAGGCGTCTTCCTGTTCCCGAAAAACCAGCTCATAATATTAAATTCAGCTTAGGGTGGAAGACTACCCCAATGTAAATTAGCTTTGAGACATATTGCACGCATAACGAAAAGAATGAATGCCAACGGTCAGCTACGAATCTGCTTCACAGCACATACGAATTAAATTACCGAAGCTCGTCGGCAATGGGAACGTTGTACGACAAATGCAATAATCGATTGCATTATCGTTCCTGCTTTACCACGCGAAGCGCTCGTCGAATGGCAAGTCTGGGCTCACATGCACAATAACCATTTTGATTGTAAGTTTAGATTTTCTTGCATAATTGTAATTTGTAAATATATAAATCAAACATGGTATCATGACGTCTAAACAACGAGATGAGACTATCATGAACTGTTATACAGGGGAGAAATATCAAGCCGAAGATAAACTATTCGGACAAGCTAAACTTGATGTGACGTCACATTCTGTTATAACAAGCTCAAGACCAAGGTGAAGACGACAATTCGGAAAGGCCCCATATATATATATATATATATATATATATATATATATATATATATATATATATATATATAAACAATATATATATAAACAATTCGGAAAGGCCCCATATATATATATATATATATATATATATATATATATATATATATATATATATATATATATATATATATATATATATATATATATATATATATATATATATGTATATATATATATATATATATATATATATATATATATATATATATATATATATATATATATATATATATATATATATATATATATATCATCAAAAAAATTCAGTGACTATTTCTCGGGAACGCTGTTACCGTTATAACTGTTTTAACCGGGAAACGAGTCACGATTTCTCGTCCTCGACTTGGACAGAGGATGGCAGCTTTGGGTGGCTGTCACTCAGGAGAGAAGGGTGTAGGTTGAAATATCTACTTTATAGGCGCCACTCGCTTCACCCTGATGCTGCCAAACAACCATTGCCCCGAAGCGAGAAGATGGCAAGGTGAAAATAATCTATGCACACTGGTCTACCGTTTTTTGCCACTTTTCACTTAGACGACTTTATTGCTACAGTTCAATTAGAAATCAATATTTTACGACCCGATCGGTAATTGCGGTTTCATATACAGCAACTATTATTAAAGATTTTATCTTTTTTTTCTTGTATTTAAAAATAAATC
>CANBKX010000517.1:0-16601 GCA_947369275.1 Nemotelus nigrinus
AATTCTTAATGTATGTTGCCTTGTTTGGTAAATAAATTAAATAATAAATTCCACCAAGAAACATTACATGGCCAAATACAACTAATGTTAGCAACCATAAGAAGAAAATACTGGATTATCAGAGGGAGAAATGCAATAAAAAAATGTATTCACAAATGCATTAGATGTTTTCGAGCCACGGCAAAGTACGCAATACAATTGATGGGCAGCCTACTAAAACCTCGAGTTTCAATATCGCGCCCATTTTTGCACACGGGCGTAGATTACTGTGGGCCTTTCAACATGAAGGATAAGCAAGGACGTGGTGGAAAAATCTACAAAGGTTATGTCGCGGTTTTCATATGTCTATGTACCAAAGCAATCCATCTAGAAGTTGTGTCAGACATGACAACGCAAGTCTTAATGGCTGCCCTCCATCGTTTTACTGGAAGACGAGGACTCTGCAGCCATATCTACAGTGATTGCGGAACTAACTTTGTCGGAGCTCCCACTGAATTTCGAAAAATAAAATCGATCTTGACGAACGTTGCTGAAAAGAGCGCTATGTATGATATAACTTGGCATTTCAATCCCCCTCCATCACCACACTTTGGAGGTCTTTGGGAAGCGGGGGTAAAATCATTAAAACGACATCTACGTAGAATATTATCAGATGCGGCACTAACTTATGAAGAATAAAAATCATAAAAATAGAAGCGTGTTTGAACTCTAGACCGTTATGTCCCTTAAGCGACAATGATACAACTGCATTAATGGCTGCACATTTTTTAATCGGAGACACATTGTTGGCTCCTCCCAAAATGAATCTTATGGATGTTAAACTAAATCGTTTAGATCGATGGCAATTGACTGAGCGATTGACTCAAACTTTTTGGAGAAGATGGCACACAGAGTACCAATCTAGATTGCAATCCAGACCGAAATGGTTACAACAGCAACCGAATCCGAACATCGGAGATCTTTGCCTCGTTAAGGACGAGAGATACCCTTCGTACAAATGGGCACTAGCAAGAATTACCGCTGTGTACCCAGGCAAAGATGAAATTGTTCGAGTCGTGTCCATTAAGAGTAATGATAGAGAATATAAACGACCCGTCACTAAAATAGCACTATTACCAATACATACTACATCAAACCTACCAAATCAAACATATTAACTGAATCACCGAATTGAAATATTGACTGAAACGTACCACAAGCACATTCTGCAACAATAGAAGCTATTATTACCACAACGAATAGAATCCTATTGATACATGTCTCAACTACTCGAAAACCGAACAAACTAAGCACCATCAACCTAACATGCCAAATCACCTTCCCAAACAGCGAGTGTGACGCGCTGAAAAACGTCACCCGTTCCAGGGTCAAGAGACAGTCGGCACGGTGGAAATACCGTCGATAGTTCTTTTGACTAATCCAGCGACCATCCCGAGACGCAGAATTTGGATAGCAATAAAGGAAAAAAAAGGAGTAAATTTGGTAATATATGTCCTCATACTAATAACATACTTACAGATGGGAAAATACAGAATTCTGACACTTCGTCCCAGCCGAGGGAGAATGTTTACAATTAAAACTTGACAGTGACAGACGACCGGTTGTCACTGTCTAGGAGAAACTATGGAATTAGGCGCAAGGGGTCGCTCAAGGCATTACCAGCCCGCAGGCCATTCCGGACATCTAGGAAAGCGGCATAATACAATGACCCGGGCAAGTGCGGAAAGTTACCGGTGGCGCAGTGGTACCTTGTTTTTGAATTCGGTAGTGTGAAAGTAGCTTTTGAATTTTTAAAATTTTGAAAAAGTTAAGAAGGGCAAAAAGTAGTGAACAGTTGAGAGACAAGGTTGTGAAGTAAAAGTAAAAAGGTTATTAGAAAGTTGAACTTAGAATTTTGATGTTAGAAATGTGAAAAGTAGTGGAATAAAATTGTAAATTAGACGATTGGTGTTTTTAAATTAAAGATCGAGATAAAGAGAAAAGTGAATTTGTTGAACATGGATATTAGGTAATTTTTGGGGTGTTATTAGTGAAATTGATGAGTGGGAATCAGTAAGGAGCTCTGACTGGATTTTATTCTATTAGATTGTGGATATCTAGGATAAAAAGGAGTATTCTTGGAGTTTGATTCTAAGGAATTGCCTAAATACCTGCTAATGTTTTTTAAAAAATTTCGGTACTTTTGAAAAAATTTTCAGTATATCGAGACAAGAGCTTCTTCTTCTTTTGGTGGCTAGCAAGGAGAATGGACGTACGCTCCGAATAGTGAAAAGTATTGTTGGTGTGATCAAGAAAGTTACAGTTGAATATTGTTGAAAATTATTAGTTAAATGAGTTTCTGAAGAAACTTTAACTTTGGAACTTGAATAATTTGTGAAGATACGGGAGAATCAAGGAAGCATCGCGGGATTACATAGTTGGGTGTACATCATTGGGACGAGTATGTCCCTGAAGATATCGGAGCTCATATAGGGCGGACGATTAGTGGTATTTGAAGTATAAAAAGATAAATTCTGGACCAGATTGGAGATGAAAAGAAGTGCATTACGAGAACGAAGTGAAGTGAATCATAGACCGCAGTTTGAATTGGGAATCGATGAATCAGTGGCGAGCTGGAGTAAACTATTGGTCGTGCTGATTAAGTACCGTCTAACGGATTTAAAATATTGCATGAAGAACGATTTGAAAACTGATTTCTTTAAAATTCTGAATGATCATTGATAAGTTGAATTAAACATTTGAATGTTTATTGATTGAACTACGATTTAAAATTCTGAAAGCAAAGATTCTGTATGCTAAATGGAAAGTTTGGATATTCTGCATCATTCTACTATTATATTTCAATGATAATTTGATTAAAGTAAAGTTATAGAACTGAACTACGATTTGAAATTCTGAAAGCAAAGATTCTGTATGCTAAATGGAAAGTTTGGATATTCTGCATCATTCTACTATTATATTTCAATGATAATTTGATTAAAGTAAAGTTATAGAACAAAAGTAAACCGAAAGCAATTATATACAATTGATACGTAGTGAAATTATGAATTAAAAATAGTTCGGTACTAAAGAGAATAAAAAAATCTTTGGTGTGGGTGGCATGTTATTGATATTCTTTTTGCATGTGTTTGATTTCTACATTTATTTTATTTATTTGAATTATTATTTCTATGAGTTTGGAACTAAAATTTGATTATTTGACTTGTTAAGATCGGTCTAAACCGATTCCGATCGGAATTGTGTGGATATTTAAACCCACCCAAAACCATAATTAAGTTTAGTCATTTAATTCCTTTATACAAAATATTATAATTCTTTTGGAGAATCAACTCATTCTGTTGTTTTTATCAAAAATTTGTTGTTGTTCATCATTTTTTTCATGAAGAAAAATACAAATTTATTACAATCCAACCTAAAGTAGTATAATTATGTCCGAGTAATTTACCGAGTGATAAGTAATGATTCTCACATGGAACCTTTTGTTATCCTTTCCCTTAGACCGAATGTGATTGTGTTTGTTTTGTGTGCATGCCGTAGCTCGAAGGATTCGTAGCCCAAACGCCCACGACCAGACTGAGCTAGTCGGCGGGGTAAAGGCATGCAGGGTGAATTATTTTACGAGTCCTTAAATTAAATTAAAATATGCTGCACTGACGATGGCTCGACAGAGTTGTTGTAGTGCAACAAATGGCGCCCAAATGAGGCTTGGTTTTTGGCGGTTTATAAACAGCTGTATTACATCTTATGGTGAAATTTTGATTTTCGGCTGAGGTGGCAAATGTTCAACCAGAGCATTATGTTGCCTCAGTCATATTTTTTTTTTTTTCTTCTCTTTCCTTGGCCGTAGTTGGCATCAATAACAATAAGGCTATAGCGTATCGTTTACGTCGGGTCGAGCGGTCGTCAGTGCAGCATTGGCGCCCAGCTCGCGCTACTGTTTCTGTTTTACGTGTTTGTCAGAGTATATTTCTTCATTTAATATGCAGGCTCTTGCGGTTGCGGGATTACCCCAGGGAAGTCGGCGATAATATCTTCTAATAGTTAGAATGGTTCTCGTGAAAGAGTTAAATTGAATTTATCGCACCAGGGGGAAATTATCTGTTGGGATGTCCACTGGTCTGGTCTCGGTCCTAGTCCACTTATATAGTGTTGTTCATTTGTAAGAACTAGTTTGAACAGGACTCGAGCATATGAGAGGATGAACATCTCAAGACAACCGTAAGAGCACTGTAATTTTCTGTAAATCCTACTCCCATTTTATCATTTTATGTTTACATTTTTTTCCCTTCCAATTTCCTTCTCTCATAAATTTCCTTCAGAAGGATTCCATGTGGGAATCATTATTTTTTTTTATGAATCTTTTGAGTTTTTAGCTTTTACTATTATATTTTATTGTTAATACAAACATTTGTTTTTCTTTTATCGAGTTTTATGAATTGGAAATATTTTTATGATTGCGGCATTTTAAATTGGAGTTTGGTCTGTAAGCGAACTGTTTAATTTTGAAAATCAGAATTTCAAAGAAAGTTTTACCATCAATTCGAAAATGAGGCGTCGATCCAGTAGTTGGGATCCGAGCTACACACCTTTTCATCGTCAGCTGGAGAGGCTGAGTATATCGCCAGACAAGCGCAAGAATGTGCACAATCTCTCCACTCCTGCTTCACATACTACTACACGTCCAGCTGATATTTCAAGGATAGAAGAGACTAGTCCACCAATGCCTGAACTTACACTTCAAGAACCAGCGTCTCATGATCAGCCACGCGTTTCCTTTAAACCACAAGCAGAAACACTAAATAAGACCAGTTGTCGATTACTATTATCTAAATGGAATTTAAGTTTCGATGGATCTGCTGGAGGTTTGGGAGTCAAACAGTTTTTATTTAGAGTACTCTCGTTAGCCATTGACTACAATATTGGATCTGCAGCTTTAGCGACAGATTTTCACCTACTCCTTAAGGGCTCGGCGGCTGATTGGTACTGGCGGTTTCGGGAAATAAATTATCCGCTTTTGTGGGATCATTTGCAGGACGAGTTTGTAAAGCGATTTGGTTCTTACCGAACAGACGTGGATGTGCGACGATCGATGGATGCACGCGTGCAGGGGCCTCGCGAGAGTTTCCAAGATTATTATGATGCTTTAGAGAATCTATCGTTGCAATTGACAGTGCCACTATTGGAAACTGACTTCCAATGCATTATATATCGGAATATGTCCCATCGGCTGAGAGCTCATTTGGCAGGGATGGAGTTTGGGAGTGTTAGGGACTTGGTCCGGCGTTGCTGTCTGATAGAGTCAGAGTGGCGAATGTTAGGAATGGATATGGATTTACAAAACGCTCGACGAGGGAAATTAGTTAACGAAATTGGAATTCCGGAAGAGGATTTAAGAGATGGTTATTTCCAATTGAACAATTCAGCAGGCTATAGATTCGCTCGAGACACTTCTTCTTATTCATCTCCTTCTTATTCACGTGATACTCCTAATTATCCAGACACTATGGCAGTAAATAGTATCCAACAGACAAATCAGTCATCATCTCCAGCAGATCGAATTCATAGAGATCATAGGAAATATAAAGTCTGTTGGATTGTAAGGACCTTGGGCACTCTTTTGCAGATTGTCCCACACCCGTTCGTGGTATTTTTTGTTTCGGTTGTGGAAAGGCTGGTGTGCTAAAGCCACGATGTCCTCAATGTCAGTCGGGAAACGATCATCGGAACACGAATTTAGCGGGGAGAATGCGTGTTCCCTCAGTCAGTCGCCCTTTCAGACCAGAAATGATCGATGTGGCTACCAACGTCGATCCCGAATTACGCCGGCAACATTAAATTCTCATCATCAACTAATTAAGGACAGCACTGGAGCTCATGTGCAACGTAGGAGACGTTTTGATCGTGCATGGAGGTACTTTGCCCTACGACGCTCCCTTAGACAAGCTTGTGTGGAAACTATCATATCTATGCCTGGTGACAATCGACCTTTTGCAACTATTTTTATCAAAGGGCGAAAGTTGATTGGTTTGCTGGATAGCGGAGCTAGTGTCAGCATCTTAGGGGCCGGCAGTTTGGAATTGGTGGAAGAACTTGGTTTGCACCTGCACAGTATGCAAACTAATGTTCATACCGCATCCGGTGACAAGGCGTCGGTACTCGGTTATGTAAGTACTTTGGTGAGATTCAAGGATAAAACCAGGCCAGTAAAATTTCTCATATGTCCCACCTTGACTAACCCAATCTATTTGGGAATCGATTTTTGGGACACCTTCAGAATCTCTCCTCAATGCTCCGCTATTAGTTTACCGTCGCAGGATTCTTGTTTTCATCAATTATCTTCCGATGAGAGGCATGAGTTAGGGTTGGTTATGCAAAAGTTCCCTTCTTTTAATAAACTAGGTTTAGGTAGAACCGATCTGGTATCACATTTCATAGACACAGGTGATGCTCGACCAGTTAAACAGAGACACTATTCAGTTTCACCGGTCGTGCAGAAACTTATGTATGACGAACTCGATCGCATGTTATCGTTGGGGGTTATCGAGGAAAGTAAGAGTTCTTGGAGCTCACCAGTCACTATTGTCAGAAAGCCGGGTAAAGTACGTCTGTGTCTGGATGCGAGACGACTAAACGAGCTAACGGTCAAAGATGCCTATCCCTTGCCACTGATCGAAGGCTTATTGGCACGCCTTCAGTCGACCCGATTTATCACTAGTTTAGATCTTAAAGACGCTTTCTGGCAAATTCCGTTGGATGTGAAATCTCGCGAGAAAACCGCATTCACAGTACCAGGACGACCCCTCTATCAATTCACTGTCATGCCATTTGGACTTTGTAATGCACCCCAAACGATGTGCCGTTTGATGCATAAGGTCATCCCACACGAGTTGCATGATCAGGTATTTGTTTACTTGGACGATTTGCTGATCACAAGTCCAACATTTGATGAACACCTCAAATTGCTGACAAAAGTGGCAGATTTATTGCAACAAGCGAGGCTAACCATCAATGTTGAGAAAAGCAAATTCGTCCAAAAAGAAATTCGGTACCTGGGTTATGTAATCAGTGATGGAGTCCTAAAGACAGATCCTGAAAAGGTATCAGGCATCATTTCATATCCAAAGCCTATAACGGTAAAAGACGTGAGGAGGTTTATGGGTATGGCTGGATGGTACAGACGTTTCATCCCGAATTTCGCATCTATTACTTCACCATTGACGGATTTGCTGAAGAACAAAAAGAAATTCGTGTGGACGGAGGCGGCCAATAGAGCTTTCGAAGAAACAAAAAAACTTCTGGTGTCCGCACCCGTGCTGGCTAACCCTGATTTTTCCCGTCATTTCTTCATTCAGTGCGATGCAAGTGCCACCGGCATCGGCAGCGTCCTCTTTCAAAAGGATGATAAGGGTGGAGAGCATCCCATTGCATTTATGTCCGCAAAGCTAAATGCGGCACAACGCAACTACAGCGTCACAGAGTTAGAGTGCTTAGCTGCGGTGCAAAGCATCAAACGTTTTCGGGCATACGTCGAGGGATTGCCCTTTACCGTTATCACCGACCATGCAAGCTTAAAATGGTTGATCGCGCAAAGGGACTTGTCGGGAAGATTAGCGCGGTGGAGTTTAAAATTACAAGGTTTTAATTTCAACATAGAGCATCGAGCAGGCACTCAAAATGTCGTCCCAGACGCCTTATCACGAGCACGTGACTCCAATGTCGATTTCAGTTGTGCAGTGATCTGCCTTCCCGAGCACCACGAGCGGCTGGGTGATATTCTAAAGCAGGCCTTCCAGGACCCTGATTATACAAATTTAGTTCGACAGGTCCAACAACATCCAGACCAATTTGAAAATCTGTTCGTGACGGACGGAATTTTGTATATTAATCGGGGACCCTCGGGAGGTCTCGATGTGGACATTCCGAGCACAAAGATATGGGTACCAGAGGGATACAGACAGACGCTATTAACTCGCAGCCATGACAGCCCTATGGGGTCGCATTGTGGCATTCGGAAAACGTTGGAAGTACTAAAAAGATATTTTTACTGACCACGGATTCGTCAGGACGTGACAAATTATGTGAACAAATGTCAAACCTGCAAACAAATTAAATCATCGAATGCTACAATGAGACCACCCATGGGTGCCGCTAGAGTTACCGACCGGCCTTTGCAGCGTCTGTTTGTGGACTTTATGGGCCCATATCCCCGTTCAAAACTTGGAAACACCCAGTTGCTGGTGGTGCTTGATCACTATACAAAGTTTGTTTGGTTCAAGGCACTGCCTAAGGCAACAGCGGAACTAGTCGTGAAATTTCTGAAGGAAAACATCTTCCTGACCTTTAGTGTACCGGAAACCCTTCACACAGACAATGATGTCCAATTCACGTCAAAGGTTTTTTCGCAGTTTCTGGCGAAGTATGGAGTGAAACATTGCCTCACACCCTATTATTCACCTCAGGCTAACGCTTCAGAAAGGGTCAACCGCTCCGTTCTCGCTGCGATTCGGGCCTACATAGGAGACGACCATCGGAATTGGGATGCTAACCTGGCAGAGTCGTGTGCCGCATTTCGCAATGTGGTACATGAGTCTACAGGATTCTCACCTCATTTCCTGATGTTCGGCTATCAACCTATACATCATGGTTCCGAATATGCAGTATTGAAATCCTTACAAGCCTTTGAGGACGGAGAGGTTCAATTAGCTTCAAATTGTGACCGTTTGCGGTTGGCCCATAGCCACGTTAAGGCGAAATTGGCTGACGCCTATGCTAAAGGAGCGCATCAGTACAATTTGCGTAGTCGCCAAAAGGACTTCACTCCAGGACAGGAAGTGTGGGTGCGAAATCACCAACTTAGCTGTGCTGCTGATCGATTCGCTGCCAAACTTGCCCCGAAGTTTTTTAAGGCAACGATAAGGCGGAAGATGGGACAAGTATCGTATGAGGTTGAGGATGCAAAAGGCAAGATTTTGGGCGTTTTCCACGCCAAAGATTTGAAGGTGTAATGAATCATGGGTGAAATGGTCTGATGAGAGCAACAAGGTTAGATATTTCTTGTAGCCCGGCTTTTGAGACATTCCAGGGTCGGAGTCGTCTCCACGAATGTTGCGATGCTGGAAAAAAAACACAAATTTATTTTTAAACAGAAATAAATAAAAATACTTCGAACCTGAGTCGCGACGTCGCGGACGGTGACGTTTATTCAACCACTGACAGTCCAGACGTTCCACAATATGGCTGATAAATTGATTTATCAGCTGATGTTTGTGAACAGTGACTGTACAGTTGGAAATGGTAGTGCCCTAAAGTTTTGGAAAATAGCTAAGAAGGAAAAGTGCCGGAAAATGTCGGTACTTTGAAAATTTCGGTACTTTTGAAAAAATTTTCAGTATCTCGAGACAAGAGCTTCTTCTTCTTTTGGTGGCTAGCAAGGAGAACGGACGTACGCTCCGAATAGTGAAAAGTATTGTTGGTGTGATCAAGAAAGTTACAGTTGAATATTGTTGAAAATTATTAGTTAAATGAGTTTCTGAAGAAACTTTAACTTTGGAACTTGAATAATTTGTGAAGATACGGGAGAATTAAGGAAGCATCGCAGGATTACATAGTTGGGTGTACATCATTGGGACGAGTATGTCCCTGAAGATATCGGAGCTCATATAGGGCGGACGATTAGTGGTATTTGAAGTATAAAAAGATAAATTCTGGACCAGATTGGAGATGAAAAGAAGTGCATTACGAGAACGAAGTGAAGTGAATCATAGACCGCAGTTTGAATCGGGAATCGATGAATCAGTGGCGAGCTGGAGTAAACTATTGGTCGTGCTGGTTAAGTACCGTCTAACGGATTTAAAATATTGCATGAAGAACGATTTGAAAACTGATTTCTTTAAAATTCTGAATGATCATTGATAAGTTGAATTAAACATTTGAATGTTTATTGGTTGAACTACGATTTAAAATTCTGAAAGCAAAGATTCTGTATGCTAAATGGAAAGTTTGGATATTCTGCATCATTCTACTATTATATTTCAATGATAATTTGATTAAAGTAAAGTTATAGAACTGAACTACGATTTAAAATTCTGAAAGCAAAGATTCTGTATGCTAAATGGAAAGTTTGGATATTCTGCATCAGTCTACTATTATATTTCAATGATAATTTGATTAAAGTAAAGTTATAGAACAAAAGTAAACCGAAAGCAATTATATACAATTGATTCTTAGTGAAATTATGAATTAAAAATAGTTCGGTACTAAAGAGAATAAAAAAATCTTTGGTGTGGGTGGCATGTTATTGACATTCTTTTTGCATGTATTTGATTTCTACATTTATTTTATTTATTTGAATTATTATTTCTATGAGTTTGGAACTAAACTTTGATTATTTGACTTGTTAAGATCGGTCTAAACCGATTCCGATCGGAATTGTGTGGATATTTAAACCCACCCAAAACCATAATTAAGTTTAGTCATTTAATTCCTTTATACAAAATATTATAATTCTTTTGGAGAATCAACTCATTCTGTTGTTTTTATCAATAATTTGTTGTTGTTCATCATTTTTTTCATGAAGAAAAATACAAATTTATTACAATCCAACCTAAAGTAGTATAATTATGTCCGAGTAATTTACCGAGTGATAAGTAATGATTCTCACATGGAACCTTTTGTTATCCTTTCCCTTAGACCGAATGTGATTGTGTTTGTTTTGTGTGCATGCCGTAGCTCGAAGGATTCGTAGCCCAAACGCCCACGACCAGACTGAGCTAGTCGGCGGGGTAAAGGCATGCAGGGTGAATTATTTTACGAGTCCTTAAATTAAATTAAAATATGCTGCACTGACGATGGCTCGACACAGTTGTTGTAGTGCAACAGGCTGCCAGCTATGACCATTTTGTAATTTTGTTTAATTTCTTTACTGAGCGATTATGTCATTAGATTTGCAAATGGAAATGATCCTGCAATGAAAATTAACAACAAATATTAACGCTTTAAAAACTTGGAAAGTTTTGAGGGTGATAACCCTAAAATTCTTTTCACCCGTATAACGTCCAGCGCAGTGATTCAATTGAAACGAAATTTACTGGTTGGGTTTAACTTAACGTGAAGCAGATTTGGTATGTGTTTTGCTTTGCTGCTTACACAGGGTAACCAGCATTAGCCATTTCCGTAAATATTGCACCAACAGATGCTTCAAATTACGTTCTCATATGCAAAGAATTTGCAATAAAAATAAGAAACCAATTTCGAAATTTTCCGACTTTTGAACATTTTTCGGATGGCAGCCTCAAACAACGTTTAACCGCTGGAAATTTCGATAAAATCCTGCGATGAGAACGAAATTCAGAGGATAAGTTGATTTGAGTATCAGTTTGTTATGGTAAACTTATTGCTGCTTCGTTCGGACTGCCGAACGGACGCTTCGTTCGGACTACTTCGTTCGGGTTGCCAGCACTGAACATTTTCATCATTTGTGTTATAGTTGAGTTTTGTTGCTTTGGATAAGGAATGGTTGATATGATTCTACAAAACAGTGTTTTACGTCTTTCAACACTTTTTTGTCACTCAAAGAAAATTTCTTCGAAAATTAGTTTTCTAGCGAATCAGGTGTGCTAGAGTTTTTTTAATATGCACTGGTTGAAGTTGATTAGTTGCACGTTGACTGGGATTGTTGTTTTCTCGTTTGGTGTGTTTGTTTCGCCAAGAACTAAATATCAAACCGTTCCAGGTGTAGGTGTCCCCAATCTGCATATGATTCGAAAAAAGCCATGCGTATTTAGCTGGGACAGACAGCTTAAAACACGTGTGGGATTAACGCTTCTGTCTACGAAGCCGAGCTGGAAATATTTCGCAATTGCAATCAGCGATTCCTAAGTCATCCTTCAGTAATTTGCATAGCCAGGAGTTGTCTGCGTAGCTTGGAGCTCCTTTTACAAAGAATGTCTTATTCAGAGACTTAACACCAACAATCCTTTCTGCTGGTTTAACCGATACATTGTTGGAAAGCTTAATTCTTCTGATCCTGGAGTCCCATTCATCACGAGACCAATAAGTACCAAACTTCAAAATAGTTCGTTCCGGCGGTGCGACTAAGGCTTTTGAAGTATTTTTTTTGGACGTAGGTACACTTAGCTTCATTGGAGATGTTGTCTTATCTACCATGGCTGGGATAACAGCTTTGTTGGATACGTGCTCGAGAACTTCAACTCTGGATGATGTGGAGCTGATATGGCTAATTTTGTCCGAAAGAATTCGAAGGTTATTATCAAGACTCATTACTTTGCTCAGCAATGTATCGAGAAGGTCAGTCCCAATGTTGTCTTTAGGAAAGCGTGTTTCAGACTGAACGCAAATTTTGCTCTCAATGAGCACAGATAGTTTCTTATCGAAAGTGGAGATAGCTTTTTCGATATTGTGCTTGTTGTTGTTGTTGGTGCTAGATGTCGCACTAATTAGTCCATCAAAGCATCTGGCTATTTCTCTAAAGCTGTCGGCGTTTGCTTTTGCCTGAGCGATCTGTTTTGCGAGGAGGTCATTTTTGTCCACAATCAAATTGTCAATATGCTGTATGATATTGTCGTACATGTATCTGAGACGGCTTTCAGTATCTTGGCAATCTGAGCAAAGAAAGTGTTCAGCAAGATATGAAGAATACCAGTCTCTTGGGGCATCCATGCATGCTCCATGTAGTCTGCGCTGACAATAGCCTTTACACGTAACAAAATTATATTTACTGTTTTAGGCAGTACAATTCAATAAGCAGCACTTATGACTCATAGTTATTAGCTTTGTTCCAATCACAAAACGAAACACCTTACAAGAACACGAAAAAAAATATGACAAAGTTTGCAAAAATTGATTAAGGTGAAACGCGATTGTAAGCAGCACGACAGTAATTGCCAGGTCAGGGAAACCACAGACGCGGAACACTTATAATAACAACATAGTACGTTACAATTTGTAAACAGTTTTATGACTCATAGTTATTAGCTTTGTTCCAATCACAAAACGAAACACCTTGCAAAAACACGAAAAAAAAATGACAAAGTTTGCAAAAAATTGATTTAGGTGAAACGCGATTGTAATCAGCACAACAGTAATTGCCAGGTCAGGGAAACCACAGACGTGGAACACTTATAATAACAACGCAGTACGTTACGATAAGTAAACAATTTAATGTGAAATACTTTCAGGCTGACTTTGAACAGCATAGCTGTTTACAGAAAGTTGAGTTAAGAGTAGCTTTCACTACGTTGAGCGGTTTACACTAGGTCAGGGAAAAACAAAAAGACGCGGAACACTTGAAAAATAAGCAGAACAGAAATGCGTCCGCAACGTTCAACGGTTCGATGAAGAGTGATACATACATATATATATACATCCATATATATATATATATATATATATATATATATATATATATATATATATATATATATATATATATATATATATATATATATATATATATATATATATATATATATATATATATATATATCTATATATATATATATATATATATATATATATATATATATATATATATATATATATATATATATATATATATATATATATATATATATATATATATATATATATATATATATAAATACTAATTTTCTTCGAAAATTAGTATAAATGATTGTAAGTTAAAACGCAATTCACAATACTGGCAATGTGCCAATTCTTGCACCAGAGTGCTGGGGCAGGCTCACCGATAGCTTAAACCAAGTAAAAAGTCATGAGAGCTTTGGTTTGAAAATTCAGCTTTCGTACTAATTTAACAAAATGCTGAATCGGAAATATTTATATTGAACTGCTATTACTACAATAAACTGCACACATGCATTTATAATTTCAACTTTAATTGGAAGCAAACTATTGAGCGTCATCGTATTCACGGAAATAGCGAAAAACAAGAAAAGCTTATGTTACAATGACTGAAAAGTTGTAAAGAAGTGTCTTAATTATGAAATTTTAATCCGAACATGTGAGTTGTCGGTACTTTGAATGACTAAGTGTATAATCGTTTTGTTTATACTTAAATGAATGAGTAAGAATATGATAAGGTATGCTTGAGTTTGTGAAAGTAGGTATTTTCGGTTTCATCGAAGCGTTTAACGCTTCGGGTATATATATATATATATATATATATATATATATATATATATATATATATATATATATATATATATATATATATATATATATATATATATATATATATATATATATATATATATATATATATATATATATATATATATATATATATATGTTGTATACTCATCAGGAAGCAATGACACACATCAGCCAGGACCACCCATACACACTCAGTAACCCAAGATGACGGACAAGATAGAGTCAGTCTAAACGGAGCAGCTGACCACAGCACGCGCCTACTTACTCATTCAATGTACTTTTTCATTAATATATTATTCTTGCTATAACTTATTAAGAATTGGTTGTGTTTTACTTCGCAAGAACTCAACAGTGGCGTAAAAATAATATAAAAACATAAAGTCAAAGTGATTACAAAGTGATTGCAGAGAGAATATAACCTTACATATAATTATTTTACTAAAATGGATGCTGAAGTCATTGCAAAACTGCTCGCGCAGCAAGATTTGCTCATGGAGCACCTCACAAAAACATTAGCAGCATCCCAGAAAGTGCAAAGAATAGCGCCGGTAGAAACTTCCGGAGAAAATCCGGAATTATTGGAAACACTTGCTGCAAGCATGGTGGAGTACCATTACAACGCAGAAGAAGACCTAACTTTTGAGGCCTCGTGCAACAGATACGAGGATTTGTTTTTGGTTGACGGGAAATTATTGGACGAGGCGGCCAGGGTAAAGCTTTTACTTCGGAAACTTGGTCTGACAACATATAAGCGGTATGTCAATTACATATTACCGACTCATCCAAGAGACGTAAAGTATTCCGATTCAATTACCACTCTAACCAAATTATTTGGTAGCCGCTCATCATTGTTCAATTATCGATATCAATGCCTCAAAATGATCAAGAGCGAGACAGATGATTTCGTTTCGTATGCCGGCAATATCAGTAAGGCATACGAAAAATTGGAACTATCATCAATCAACCCTGGGCAATTCAAGTGCCTTGTGCCTATGTGTGGATTACAAGCATCTAGAGACAACGACATTCGGTCACGGCTACTAACGAAATTAGACTCGCAGATTATATCATTGGATGCGTTAGCTGAAGAATGCCAACATTAATCAATGTGAAACATGATTCAGCGCCTCAGGAGGCAAAATTAAGAGTATCGGTGTGTTTGAGTGCAAACTGGAATTCCGGCAAAATAATGCACGGATGTCTGCTACGTTACCAGTGAGTTGGATCTATTTGGGAATGATGCAATAGAGCAGCTAAAAATTTGGAATCTGCAATTGTTCTCCATTTGCAATAAAACAATTGTTATGCCAAATATCAGGGAAGTGGTAAAAAAAAAAGTACAAAAAGGTGTGTAGTACTAAATTAGGGTTGTGTGCCAGCTTCAAAGTACACCTATATTTGAAACACAATACAATACCAGTGTTTAGGCCAAGGCGACTAGCTCCTTTTGCGATTCTGCCAGATATAAATACGTCTACAACAGTTGGAGATTATTTAATCAGTAGAGTCCACAGCATGGGTCGATCGTTGCTGTCCGTAAGACTAATGGATCTTTGCGATTATGTGGAGACTATTCTACGGGATTAAATGAGTCGCTCAATCCTCATCAATATCCACTGCCAGTGCCGGAGGCAATTTTCTCGTCATTGTCAGGTGCAATTGTATTTAGCCAACTAGACCTCTCAGGCGCATACTTACAAGTTCCACTTGATGACGTATCAAAGAAGCTGCTCACGATCAATACACATCGCGGCTTATTCACGTACAACCGGTTACCATTCGGGGTGCAAACAGCGCTAGGAATTTTTCAACAGTTAATGGACCAAATGTTATATACGGCGCAAGGTGCTATTGCACATTTGGACGATACAATTGCGCTCGGAAGAAATCAGGAAGAACACAACAATAGCCTTTTCGAGGTTTTAAACCGAATCGAAAAATACGGTTTTACTTTGAATTTCGATAAATGCAGTTTTTCGCTCGCACAGATCAAGTACTTAGGTGTCATCATCGACAAAAACGGATGTCGACCGAATCCTGCAAAAATCGAGGCAATACAAGAGATGCCACTACCAATAGATGTTCCAACTCTTCGGTCATTCTTAGAAGGAATATCTTATGAAAGTGCATTCATAAAAGAGATGCGTAGACACAGACAACCGTTGGACGCATTACTAAAAAAAGTCCAGTGCATCAGATCCGCTAAAAAACTAATTTTCGAAGAAATTGTCGACAATGTAGAAAGACGAAATACACTTTTTTGTAGAATCATATCAATCATTCCTTATCCAATGCAACAAAACTCAACTATAACACAAATGATGCAAATGTTCAGTGCTGGCAGCACTTTTCCAACGGAGCAGCAATAAGTTTAACAAGCTCATACTATAATCAACTTATAATTTAAATTTCGTTCTCATCGGAGGATTTCATGGAAAGTTTAAGCGGTT
>CANBKX010000518.1:0-28657 GCA_947369275.1 Nemotelus nigrinus
TTGATTTGCCCTACGCACTGACGTAACATTTCCCCCTTCATCAGAGAATTACGAAGTTATTCTCGTTATATCTACTAACGTAAGACCCGCTTATTATTCGGACTTGCCCTGGACCGCTCCGCGACATATTTTTGGTTCTACCTTCGTTTTAACCAGTTTACCAACAATTCCACCACCTTCATATACTCACTGTGAATTCCATTCCTTATATTTTAGGTTACAACGGCCACAAAAATAAGACTAAATGAGCATAGGATAAAAAAGAAATAATAAAAATAAAAAATCAAAGAAAACCCGTCACCAAAACAAAACAATGAATCACAACCACGGAAGGATGAAAACAACACGAAGGCAACGCGGGCAACAATGGTAACCTTTTCTCTTTATTAATTCCTATTATATAAACTAATTGATTTCACTTTTAGCCCGTTGCTCACGTTAAATTTTCCTAGCTTAGTTCCAAACACCGCCACCCCTTACTCTACATAACTTGCTACCAATTCACTAGCTACTTAATTCTCTTCTCTTCTTCCTTCCATTATTTAATCGAGCTATGCATCCTGTAACTTATAATTAAAACCACCACCATTATCCCCTTATTTACTGTTACCCACTCATTCACATGGCCACAACTAATTCAATGTCAAGATCATACTTTAATGCGATTGATAATTCCTCCGGTTTTATTCATGCAACATATCTCTTTAGGTCTTTAGAGTGCCATACCCCCATACTTTTCCCATTAGAGTCTTCCAACTCATAGGTCCAACCAGACACTTGCTTTCGCACCGTAAAAGGTCCCACATATTCCGGTGCTAATTTGGCTGAAAAAAATTTCGCTGCATCAGATAGAACGAAATTACGCCGCCACACCAGATCTTTTGGTAGGAACTTCTCGTCTCGCCGGCGGAGATCGTATCTTGACTTCGCTTTAGCCGCCGCTTCCCTTAATCCATTCCCCACCTTTTCCAGGACCACCTGCAGCTTTTCTGCCTTCTGAGCCCCATTTACGTCTGTGTCCACTTTACCGTGTGCCTTCGGCCTGCTTAGAGTTCCCGGATGAATCACCATTTCTTTCTCAAAGTTCAAGAAGTATGGCGTAACTTTCATATCTTCATGGGTACATGTTCTTAGAGCGCAGCCGATTTGTGGAATCACTTTATCCCAATCCCTGTGGTTTTCGGATACGTATGACCGTAGCAGATGCTTGATGTTTTGGTTCACCCTTTCCGCGGGATTCGCCTGTGGATGGTAGAGTGCCGTGAATCGCAGCGTCATCCCGTGAGTCTCGGCCATCCTTGAGAATTCCTTTGAGCGGAATTGAACTCCATTGTCGCACACCAGCACTCGTGGGACTCCAAACACAAACAGCACATGCTCCTCAAGAATACGAGTTACCGTGGTCCCCGTTGCCTTCCTTAAAGGTAATATTAGCGGAAATTTCGTATCATAATCTACCACCGTCAAAATATACGTATATCCGTGGAAAGAACGGGGTAGCGGACCTACTAGATCCACACAGATCATCTCCCAGGGCGATGTTATTTCTCCAACCCTCGATACCATATGTCCAGTTGGTTGCTTCCGCTCCACTTTCACTGACTGGCAAACCTTGCAACGCCTGACATACTTTTGTACATCCGCGGCCATCTTCGGCCAGTAGCAACTCTGTGCCAGCCGGTCTAATGTCTTTCGTACCCCCATATGACCTGCTGTGGGCGTGTCATGGCACTGAAACAACGCTGTTGAGCGTTCCGCAAACGGAACTACCCTCTTCCATGCAATGTCGGACTGGAGTTCTGGGTATCGCCCTTCCACGTGTTTCCATAGATGGCCATTACTAATCCGCCAATTCGGGAACCGATCTGGATCCTCTTCTACTTCCTTCTTCATTCGCTCATACCATCGGTCACTCTTAATTTCGTTCCCTTGCACATCCGCTACCTCGATGGATCGTGAGAGAGCATCTGGAACCAGATGCTCTTTACCTTTGCGATGGACGACTTCGAAATCGTACTGTTGGAGTTTCACTGCCCAACGTGCCAACCGTCCGCTGGGGTCCTTTAAGTTATTTAACCAAACCAAGGAGTGATGATCAGTTACCACCCTGAACTTGGTTCCCTCCACATATGGTCTTAATTTTTCAATGGCCCATAGCACAGACAGGCATTCCCGCTCTGTTGTCGAATATTTCATCTCGGCGCTAGTCAGGGCTCGACTCAGATAGCTAATCACTTTCTCGCCTTCGGGATGCTCTTGCGTCAACACCGCTCCCACCCCCGTATTTGAAGCGTCGGTCTGTACAATAAACGGCAGACTGTAATCCGGACACGTCAGAATGGGAGCAGATGCCAGTTTGGTCTTGGCCTGAGCGAATGCTATCTCGCATTCCTCAGTCCAAAGGAATTTCCTTTGTTTCTTGAGGAGGTTCGTTAGTGGCAACATTAGCGTCGCAAACTCCGGAATAAATCTGCGATACCACGAAACCATCCCCAAGAAGACTTCCTTCACTCTTCTTGGACGAGGAATATCCATCACTGCTTTGACCTTGTCCGGGTCCACACTCAAACCATCTCCATTCACCACGTAGCCCAAATATCGCAGGCGAGAACGGCAGAATTCACATTTCTCTCTAGTGACCCTCCATCCCGCCTCACGTAAACGTCTAAAAACTTCCTTCAAAATCTCCCGATGTTTGTGGAAATCCTGGGTGACTACCACTATATCATCCAGATAAGTGAATACGAATGGCTCTAAATCTGGTCCCAAGACCCTGTCAATGAGTCGTTGCCAAGTTGCCGGTGCATTTTGTAACCAAAAAGGCATCCTACGGAATTGGAACAGTCCTCTGTGGGGAACAGTGAAGGCGGTGAGCTCCTTTGAATTTTCCGCCATCGGCACCTGCCAATACGCGGATTTAATGTCCAGAGAAGATAAGTATTTCGCGTCTCTTAATTTATCCAAAGTTGCAGTGACGAAGGGCAGAGGATAGGCATCTCTTTCCGACACCTTGTTGAGCTTCCAATAGTCCACACAAAACCGGAACGACCCATCCTTTTTCTTAATTAAAACAATCGGCAAAGCCCACGGGCTGCACGACGGTTCCACTATCCCCGCCTCTAGCATCTCATTAAGTTCCGCGTCGATATGTTTCTGTACCGCCGGTGAGACGGGATAGTACCGCTGTTTGATTGGTGGGGAATTGGTCTTGATTATGTGCTCCACTCTATTAGTACAGCCAATCCCCTCACCCATCAACCCAAACTCCTCTTCGAGTAGCGCTTCTAGCTGACCTTCTTCTTCTTTCGTTAAATGCGTTCTGCTTACCAGCTGCTCCAGCTTAAGACCCTCTACCGATGCAACCATTTCCCACTGTTCCCTCGCTACATTTAGCACTATTCCGAACAGTTTCAGAAAGTCTACCCCCAGTATGAGGTGAGGGATCGCAGGTGCTACCAAGACCCCCAACCATCTCTCTTTCCCCTGCACTGTGATTGGGCAATACGCTACTCCTTCCACACCACAACCCACTCCGTTCGCCAATCGAATGTCTCTCCGACCGCTTTGTTGAAGTTTGACCCCTAGACTCCAGATCAGCTCCCATCCCTTCCCACCAATCACTGATTTCGACGCTCCTGAATCCACTAGCCCCAGAAATCTCTGACCCTGGACTACTACCTCTAAGTAAGGGCGATTATCCCCCTCTGCGCTGTGCAGCATATACCCCACTTGGATATCTCTTGCGACGTTCGAAATCGGACGAGGGCCTAGTTTGTCGCCCACTAGGCCCGATTGCCGTTTCCCTGGCGACTAACCACCGAAGTCGAATTTCGGTTATATTGGGCGGCTCTTGCTTGAACTCCATTTCCTCGTTCCCCCTCCCTACAGTCAACACACCTCGCCCTAACCGTTCCCACTCTTCCACACCCGAAACACTTAGCAGGATCTTGACACTCCCTCGACGTATGTCCAGACTTCTTACAACTCCAGCACGTGATGCTTCTCGATACGCCCGGTACTTCCACTGCGGCTAAGTAGAGAAGTCTAAGAGTAGGTGGTACGAATGACTCCACGGACACTCTCGTCGCCTCCAATGAACGCCCCAGCGTCACCAGTTCTCCAATCGATTCGAATTTCACCAGAGCCAGCTGAGTCTGGTAAAAGGGAGCAATATTTTTACGGAGTATTTTCAACTTCGCCGCTTCGCTCGGTTGGTCACTCAATCGACGGAACAAACCCTCCATCACCGCCACAAATACCCCGATTGACTCCGTGTTGCCCTGCGTGCGACGTCTAATTTCATCCAGCAGCCTATCATCGTAGTCTGCGGGAAGGAATTCGGCTCGTAACTCCTTCACCAGGCCCTCCCAACTCTGGCAGATTGCGCGGTTTGCCCGAAACCAGATTAGAGCCTTTCCTTCAAAGAGGTCCACGGCCGACCGGAACAGCTGCGCTTTTGTTAGTCCCTTCACCTCCTTAAGCTCTTCCTACCGTTCGATAAACGCGCTGACCGAGTATGGCGATTCTCCACTGAATTTCAACCCCTACTTTTGGAGATCTATCGGCTTTTGAGGCTGAAACATCGGGATACTCGGGGCTGACAATGTTGGACTGTCCAGAGTCCATACCCCCTCAGACTCCTCGCTTTCTGCGCCGCCTGCCTTGAAGAGCAGCTCACCCATAGCTATCATTAGTTGGCCCTTGGCCTGCCTTAAGAAGTCTCTTTCTTCCCTCGTTTCCCCTTTCATTCTACCCAAACGTCGCAGGGCGAAGCATATTTTTCCCTTGACTTTACTAAATTCCGGCGACAAATGGGTCCACCAACATTTTGATCTCCACTATTTTTGCGTTTAACGCCTCTCGGTCCTCTGAGAATGAAAACGGATACGTTGCCAATGCAACAGACTCACCCAAGGCTACTTCGCTTCTTAACGCCCCCCTCAGCAGTTTCTGCATTGTCTCCACCGTGTCACCAGACAGACCCCAGATTGATAGCTCATACGCGAGTTTGTCCTTACTCAGCCGATCGACCGAGATCTTTCCGACATCGCTTCCGCTAGCCATTTTCTAATGTTCGCCCTGATCAAAAATCTATCTAGTAAAACTAAATGAACGAACTGTCCAGTCACCAACGCCCTACTGAACACCAACATAAAATACCCACTGCCACCAGAATCCAAGCGCCTCTCGTACTGCGTGAATATATGCTGCCTTTGCTGTGGGAACCGCAAGAATGACGAGTCGGACACAAGTTACCATCTAGACAACCCGAATACCGATTTTCAAACCCAGAACTTCGCACATAAACTATACACACCGCACTGAAAATTCGGCCAGTCAATTCTTCCCACCTCGGTTTTCCCCCCGGTCTGTAAATGTTGACACGATTTCCTCCACTCTTACGCTAATAATGCTCACCACACGGTAACGCAAACAAACACTTCACACGAAAAAAACTACTGTCTGATGTTACTACACCCAAAATTTTTCCTTAGGACTTCACACACTATCGAAGGTAGAACCAAGAACCCACAAAATGCATATTAGAGTATTATAAATAAAAATTTCAATATATTTTCTAATCCAATATTTTGTAAATTAAAATTCCAATGTAAAATTTAAATTTAAATGTTCAATCCATTCAGCTAATTCACGTATTCAAAATAGTTAATTCTTCAAAACCCCGTAGAACGTTGGGCGCCAATTTATTACGCGAATCTTTTCAGACTCGGTCGAAACCCTTCACTCCCCCAACTGTCGCTTCGAAGCGAGAAGTTTGCGACGGTTGCCACTTCAACCAGCGAAAGGGAAAAAAAATACACCAGCGTCACACTATATTGACATAATTATATTGACCCAATTCAAACGTTCCAACAATTAAAAATCCCTATCGCCGGCGCCGCGAATCACTATCAACAATTTTCACAAGCTATCAAAAGTACTAACTTCCTTACATCTAGATTACAAATTATCAACCTGAACTAATCTCCGATCGGATTTATCTTGTCGAATCTACTCCGTGGTCACTGCTTTCCAAAAATGGGGACTCCCAGTGTAGTCGCCTCTACTGTTGGTTCGTCCTAGCGCTCGCTGCTCGTAGTTGTCGCCGTCAAAAAAACTGCAAGTCACTCGTACTCGATTTAGCATCCAAAAGCCCAAGTAAAACTTTGCCAAAATCCGTCGTAACGTAGTTATCTAGTTTTCCGACCACAGATCGCCTCCCAGCTCAATCCAGTGTGAAACACTTAAATTCCAATCTCTTCCAACGTCTCGTCGTGGTCGTTCACAATATGCAATATATAATCTCGAATTAGTTTCCTGCTCTGATGTTGCTAAGAACTTCACCTTACCGTCGTCGCTAGTCGAATAGAACGATTCAACACCAGACCAACTCCCACAGGGCCTCGCTTCGCTATTCTCGTTACCGCTTCTCCGGTATCTGCAAATTCCGTTGCCGGCAAAGTACTATTGGGAATATGCTGGCGGGTGCATTGGCCCATGTACTTGCTGCACGCGCATTACCGAGTGCGTTTTCTCGCAGTGGCAGCGATCGGAACGCGCCCTAAGTACTTTTAGTACTTTTCGTTCGCCGCTTGGTGGCGGTTCGATCGCCCTTTGACATTTCGCAAGTTTATCTTGTCACGTTTGATGCGTGTTGGTATTAATTATTTGTTATGATAAAAAAATTTTTGATTTTTGACAAAAAAATCAGATCACTGATAAATTTCAACCTTTATCCATCATATCACATTAAAATGTTCAAAATTCCGATTTGCACAAGAACGGCAACCCATCACCAAATTACCTCTATTTTCAGCACTCGAAAGTTCTGTTCACGAGAACTGACGACCGGATTATCCGATCATAATGAAATTTACAGGACATGTTGATATTAGCTAGGACCAGGTCTGATAGAAGTGATTTTGAAATGCGGGCAACCCTGTGCCAGTGGTACCATCTTGAAAAATCACCCAGAAAAAAAAACCGGTTTTTGGCCTATTACTTCCGATTCAGCCATCAGATTTTGACAAGATTTATCCAATACTTGGATCTTATTTTATGTAACGTTTGATGAAAATTTGGCTGAAAAATTAGAATAGAGTTGCCAGCTATGGTGATTTTTGTCTCCTAAAACTTGCAAATTTGCTCAGCAAAATAAAGCTTATTTCCCTATAACTTCCGGTCCAGTGTAAAAATCAAAACGAAGTTCACGCAGCAAATGGACTTTAATGTAAACCAAATGTCATAGAAATTTCGTACCAAAATCATGAAAGAGCTGCCAGCTATGACCATTTTTGTAATTTTGTTTAATTTCTTTACTGAGCGATTATGTCATTAGATTTCCAAATGGAAATGATCCTGCAATGAAAATTAACAAGAAATATTAACGCTTTAAAAATTTGATAAATTTTGAGGGTGGTAGCCCTAAAATTTTTTTCACCCGTATAACTTCCAGCGCAGTGATTCAATCGAAACGAAATTTACTGGTTGGGTTTAACTTAGCGTGAAGCAGAATTGGTATGTATTATGCTTTGCTGTTGATACAGGCTAACCAGCATTAGCCATTTCCGTAAATATTGCACCAACAGATGCTTCAAACAACGTTCTCATATGCAAAGCATTTGCAATAAAAAATAAGGAATTCTTTTTTAAATTTTTCGAGTTTTGAACATTTTTCGGATGGCAGCCTCAAACAACGTTTAACTGCTGAAACCTTCGAACGAAATTCAAAGCATACGTTGATTTGAGTATGAGCTTGTTATGGTAAACTTATTGCTGCTTCGTTCGGAAAGTGTTGCCCGCACTGAATTATTTGTGTTATAGTTGAGTTTTGTTGCTTTGGATAAGGAATGGTTGATATGATTCCTGCGAAGAGAACGAAATTCAAAGGTTACGTTGATTTGAGTATGAGCTTGTTATGGTAAACTTATTGCTGCTTCATTCGGAAAGTGTTGCCAGCACTGAATTATATGTGTTATAGTTGAGTTTTGTTACTTTGGATAAGGAATGATTGATATGATTCTAAAAAACAGTGTATTACGTCTTTCCACACTTTTTTGTCACTCAAAGACAATTTCTTCGAAAATTAGTTTTCTAGCGGTTCAGATGCGCTAGAGTTTTTTAAATTTTGATTTGCTATAACTTCTCAGAAAAACAACGGATCATCCTGACATTTTCAGAGCGTACTTAAGTTAAAGTATGAAATCTTTATATTTATAAACTTTTTGACATACATCTTAGCACTTAGCACATAAACTTTCCATCTTAGCACATAAACAAAGAAATAGCGTCTCCTACCCAATAGTAGATTTAAAGATTTGAATTGGTTTTAAGAGAGTAGTTCGAATAAAGCCGTCAGTGAATAAAGTACGAAATACATACAATCCGAAGTTTTGAGTTTATAATATTTTTGGTATTAAAATAGTATAATTACCTATCTGGCGCAGTCGCAAGTGTTGGGGGGAAGGAGCCTTTCAGGACCTATTACGAACCAAAACGTGTTTTTAATTGATAAACCCATTGAGGGTAAACTATCGAAAAAACCAAAAAGTCGCGGTTCCAATAAATACGAAATATACAGGGACATTTCAAATAAGTGAAATTTGTGAAACCTTGATGGTTTATTACAACGCGAGTATACAAAAATAATTAATCGGTTGATATAAACAAACGGTTGAGTGAAATCATTCAAAAAGGTGCATGTGATGAAAATATGTCTACAAAGTCAACTGACGAAAAATTGATTATTGAATTAGAAAAATTACGCGAAAACTACGAAGCCTTACTCCATAGTGAAAAATATCAAGTTGACAGCGACAAAGAAAGCATAATTAAAATAAACGCCATTGCGGAATTAAGGAGGCCACAACAACAACAAATAGCTTCACTCAAACCGACAATTGAATCCACAAGCTCGGAAACCTGGACATCAGCGACAACCCACGACTTAACACAGAGGAAAAATGCAGTTTGCAGACGTCATTAGGGAAGTCCGTAATTCACCGACAAATAATGGTGACAATAACGAAGTCCACCTCTTGTCATGGATTGATTTTTCTTTTTTTTTTTCAAGAGAGCCTAAATGGAAACGAGCAACAATATTTGTTAAAAGTTATATCGTCGAAGCTCCAGGGTGAAGTGAGGAACGAGCTCAAAAAATTTTCTAAAACAACACTAGACTGGAAGATGCTGAAGCAGATCTTAGTGAAACGATTTGGGATTCGACGATCTTTTGATAGAATCGTAAGCGATTCTTTCAATATTTGATATGTAAGTAACCTAGACAACTTATTTAATAGTTTTAATTGTTTATTAAATGATTTAAATACTAAATATCAATTTGAAAAATAACGAAAAATTTAATCCACAAAAAAAACGAAACATTTATCTTAAATCGATTCATAAATTGTCTTCCGGAATATAGGTCACATTATCTGATATCTAGGAATCCTCAAACGCTTTATGATGCATACTGTATCCTCTCCGAATACCATAAACCTGACGACCATAACACTAATAAAAAGTATAATAGTACGCGAGGAAATCAATCTAACAATAAAATTCAAAATAATCAAAACCACCAGAATCAAAACTTCGTACCACATCAAAAGTTCAATAACCAGAGAGAATATAGACAAGACTTTGGAACTAAGAACGATAACTGACATAATCCGAATCAAAACCCTTTTCAAGCCCATGGATACACTAAAAACATGCGAAACCAAAATAATACCCGATATACATATAGAGACAACAATTATCGTTCACACCAGCAACCTTTCAATCAAAACCATTTACCTCCACAACAAACCCAAATCTCTCGAATGGATACATACGGTGGTAACAATATTTATGATAATTCCGAAAACCCTCAAACCACCGAATATATTACAAACACGAATCAGGATTTTTTCATAGCTGCCTCGGAGATACAAATAACGCCTCATGTGCAGGATGCAGACTTAAATTTTATCAACCGATCGTGCAACTTACCTTGAATAATACCAAAATACCCACTCTAATCGACACCGGAGCAAGTACTTCCATTATCGACAATAATGTCCCAATACCTAAAAACCAAATATTTCAATTAGAAACCCCTATTAAATTTTTGGGATTAGGTGTGTTTAATATTAGGTTGAATTACACATTATTGAATATTAATAAATATGCAATGTTCAATGTTCTACATCAAGTTCGTTTACATATGGTTGATTACTAATAAATATGTCATGTTCATTGTTAAATCATAAGTAGGTTACAAAAAATAAATTCGTTTTTGTTTACATAGCATATGTTCGTAAAGCAGTTCATGTTGTCATCAATTGTTGCATTTTAATAAGTTTGCAAATGTTATGATTAAGTTATGCTTACGAATTATTATTGCTGAAATAGTGTTCTAATTACCTGCATGTTTTGTAACTGCGTATAAAATTTGTGTCAGTGAGTTATGTTTACCTTGAAGAAAGTAAGATTTTCATTGTACTATAAATAAGACTATGCTAAGGAAAATAAATCACTTTTCAATCGATCTTTTGTGTATTCACTTGTTTGATAAGTAGCATCACGGTTTAAGTGCCGTTATTGCAACAAATAGATCAACAACATATTATTGATAACTTGTTACGGTTCAAGTGCCGTCAATACTTTATCCTTATCAGTTGGTTGTTCCTTAAAGCAGATTTCTTCTGTTTTAAAACAAGCTAGTGTATCGGTAAAAGTGCCGAGGACATCAGATTCTTCGTGTATCTCGGTTAATGTGCCGACGGATACAGCTAAGGTGGACACTTACGTTACATCTTAACATTGGTGACCCCGACAACAAGTAGCTAATTCAAATAAACACACGATTTGATGTCATAAAATTTCCATCGAGATTTTAAGATCTCAGAATTCTGACTTATTACATATAGGCCGTATCAGAGTACCATAACCGAGCCTCACAGTCAAAGTAAATTATTATACTTGGTGGAATCGACACAAATCATTGTTCCCATGGCAAGCAGCATGGAAGAACTCACACATAAGCAAGACGAGTTAGGAAAGGTTCTTCAAGAAATTATTAAAAATTTCAAAAAGGACACAGCTTCCAGGAAAACTCGCACATATTATTAAGAAAAACTACGGCGTCTTGAGGAGGCATGGGAAAATTTCGATGCCACGGACACTGAAATAAGAGAATTACCTGGAACAGCGACAAACCATCCATATTTTACAACGCAATATTATGATACTATTGCCGAACTGTATAAGGAATACAAAAGCTACTTTTCCTTGGAAATAGACAATTTTGAACCAGAATTTGCTAAATCTAATGCAAAAAACACCTTCGAAAAAAAAAGAAGCATCAGTCGCTACTGAAAATAGATCTCCAAATATCGACGCCATTCGAAAGTTACGTCGACAAAAGGAGATTATAAAAACAATTGAAAGAATATTAGCTGGATTAAATTTTGAACAACAATCCAAAAGTTGTTACGAGCTCAAGCTAAGACAAATAAGTGACTATTGGGCACAGATTGAAGATTTAAATCAAGCCATCTGGGAATTAGTTGATGAACCAGCTAAAATTAATCATGACACTGACGAGTATCTGAAATTAGAAGAAACAGTCCAATAAGCTCTCTTAAAATTAACTGAAAAAATAGACTATAAACCCAATGCAGATGCAGTATCAACTAACAATGTAGAAACCATGGCGAATTTACCAAAGATAACTATTCCTAAATTTGATGGGAATCACTTACATTGGAGGCAATTCTATGACTTGTTTAGTGAAATGATTCAAAAGCAATCAATTGCACCATGTCAGAAAATGTGGTACTTAAAAACCAATTTAATTGGAGAAGCTGAAAAATTAATTCGACACTTAAGTGTTTCCGAAGAAAATTATATTACTGCATGGAACATGCTTAAAGATCGCTATGAAAATCCCAGATTGTTAGTTAGCGCGCAGATTAATAAACTATTATCTCAGCCTATCATCGTTAATGAAAGCGCTCAGTCGATAAAATCACTACACGATACAACTCAAGAATGTATTCTTGCATTAGAAAGTCTAGGAATATCAACAGAGGGCTGGGATCCAATTCTATTGCACCTACTGATAAAGAGATTAGATGTCAACGCATCGCTTATACGAGCAAACCCTAAAGCAACCAAAAGAATTGCAACGCATAAAGGAATTTTTAATGTTTCTGGAAATGCGTTTTCAATCACTAGAGGCTCTGGGTGGTAAAGCGAAATCAAATGAAAACAATAATAATAATAGACACTCAAAGACCTCCACTTGAACAGCGTCGATATTGAATAGTTGCATTTCTTGCAAGGGGAATCACCCATTATAATCTTGTAGAAAATTTTTACAACTCACAGCCGATGAAAGGCTAAAACTCGTAAAGGAGCATAAACTTTGCTTTAACTGTTTGAAAGTAGGTCACAGACCTTCAAACTGCATACCCAAAGCATGTACCAAATGCAATAAGAAGCATAACACTCTCTTACACATTGACCGCAAAAGCAATCAAGCTGCTATAGATACAACAATATGTACAGAAAGCAGAAATATTGCACTTACTACCGCTTCGATAAAAGCACAACAACCAAAATTTGAGGCAGGTTATGTTTTACTTAGCACAGCAATAGTAAAATTAACCAATGCTAAGGGAATGACCATAGAATGCCGAGCAATATTAGATTCTCGGTCACAAGTAAATTTCATTACTGAACGAGTCATCAAAAAACTTGGATTGTCAAGCTCATCACAACGAATAAAAATAGAAGGTATTGGCCAATCAGTTCAGAATGCACATCGAAGGGTCAATGTTTTAATGAGCTCAAAACATAGCGCTTAATCTGCCAGAGTCGAAGCTTTTGTTCTTCCGCAAATAATTGCTGATCAGCCAATACAACAACTAAAAATTTCCGAGTGGAATATACCACAAAATATAATTCTAGCTGATCCAAAATTCAATATATCGAGTCGTATTGATGTACTACTAGGCGCATAGTTTTACCATAGTTTGTTGTGCTCTGAAAAAGTGAAGTTTAGTGATAAACTACCGATTTTAAATAATTCTGTGCTTGGTTGGATTGTATCGGGAAAAATCGCGAGTGTAGAAATGGAAAAACCAGTTGGTGGAGTGCTTTGTCGACATGACAACTTCGATATTGAAAAATTTTGGGAAATGGAAGAAGTGGAAGCAAGCAATAAAATCTTTACACCAGATCAAGAAAAATGCGAGCAACATTTCTATCAAACTCATCAAAGAGACGCATCAGGAAGATTTATCGTGCGTCTGCCTTTAAGAGATAACCCTGACCAACTTGGCTGCTCTAAAGATATTGCTCTTAGAAGATTTTTTTCAATCGAAAAAAAATTAGGCAAAGATGCCATATTAAAAGAGCAATACAAGAGCTTTATTAATAAATATATTCAACTGGGACATATGTCAGAAGTAAGGCCCGAAAGTACATCAGGCAGAGGTTATTTTTTGCCACATCATGGTGTCATAGAACCAGACAGTTTGACCACCAAATTAAGAGTTGTATTTGATGCTTCAGCCAAAACATCATCAAACGTTTCGTTAAATGATATTTTGTTTACAGGACCACAATACAGGATGACTTGTTTTCAATATTAGTACGTTTTCGGCTGCACAAATACGTTTTTTCAGCAGACATTGAAAAAATGTATCGCCAAATATTAGTCCATAAAGAAGATAGGCAATATCAGCTAATCTTGTAGAGAAGTGACCCTAAATTTCCGGTTAAGACTTATCAACTGAATACCGTGACTTACGGAACAACGCCAGCATCTTATTTGGCCACCAAGTGCCTACAAAGGTTGGCCCAGTTGGAAGCGTCAAAATATCCACAAGCAGCAGAAGTAATTGTTCGTGATTTTTACGTGGATGATATTCTGACGGGTGCGGGCAAGTTGTCCATAGCCTTAAGCATTCAGTACCAGCTAAATGAATTACTTGCGAAAGGCGGTTTCAAATTGAGAAAATGGTGCTCAAATCATCCGGCACTGTTACAGAACATTCCAATAGAGTATAGAGCTATTCAACTTGATCTCGCGGACGAGACAGAAGAACAAGTGAAAACACTGGGGCTCGTATGGATCCCAAAAACTGATATATTTTCGATAAGAACGAATATTACTTCTGCTCGTCAATATACAAAAAGAAACGTGTCGTCTGATAAAGCCCGGCTGTTTGACCCTCTAGGCATGATTGGAAAAATATTGAAAGGGTTGCAAGCTATGATGAATTTCGTAATTTATTGACAGTTCTTTATCGAGCGATGTTGTCATAACATTCCCAAAAGGGAATGATCCTGCAATGACAATTAACAACAAATATTTACGTTTCAAATATTTAAAAAGTTTGGACGTTGCCAACCCTAAAAATATATTCACTCCTATAACTTACAGCGCAGCCATTCAATCGAAACGAAATTCATAGGGTGTGTTAAACATAATGTGAAGCAGCTATGGTGCTAGCACATGATGGACAGCACCAGACAATTTATTTATTACTGCCCCAACATATGTTTCCATTTTGTGTTCATAAGCAAAGCGTATACAATAAAATAAGCAACCGATGTATAAATTTTCCGAGTTTTGGAAATTTTTCGGATGGCAGCCCCAGACATAGTTTAATCGCTGAAACTTTCGATGATATCCTTGGATGAAAACGAAATTCAAAGGATAGGCTGACTAAGGCTCGTTTCACACATATGAGGTTCCATTCGGTTTGATTCGTTTTCGGTTCGTTTTCGGTTCGTTTTCGGTTCGTTTTCGGTCGCTGCCGACAAGTGTGAAACGATAATTCGGTTTCTATTCGATGCCTAATAGAAACCGTATAGAACCGAATACTCCCTGAGAACGAATAGGTTTCATCAGGTTTCTATTAGGTGTGAATTTGTGCCCAGGGAACAGAAAGCAATCAAGGCGTTCACACATGCACGGTTTAGTTTCGGTTTTAACTGATTGGAACATTTGAATTTTTTTTTAAATGTATATATTACCAGTTTGGATCTCTTAATGTGAAATATTTAGACATTTTATCTACTTAGTTTAGTCAGTTTTAATTAGTTTTATTATTACTTGCAATTTTTTTGAAATAATCAGTCTGAGTTTTTCTGATAAACTAAGCGATTTATAAGATGTTGATGTGGATCGGCTGATTTGTGCTGTGCAATCTAAAGTAGCGCAGTGGGACAAGACTTGTGCAAAATATGAAGATAAATTTAAGACGCAAAAGGCATGGAAAAACGGTTGTGTGGAAATTTTACGCAAAGTTGAGGAAGAAAACACAAAACCTAATATGAACCGAGTAAGAACCGTGTATGTGTGAAGGGGTTTCGTTCGGTTCGATTTGTTTTCGGTTACAACCAAAAACGAACCGAAGCGAATGGAACTTCGCACGTGTGAAACAAGCCTAACACGAGCATGTTATGGTGGATTTATTGCTGCTGTGTTGGACAAATGTTGCCAGCACTAAGCATTTTCATCATTTTTGTTATAGAAAATGCTGTAAGCAAATGATATTTGTTCCTTTGGGTAAGAAACGGTTGATCTGATTCTAAAAAGAAGGGTATAACGTCTTCAAACATTTGTAAATACCTCGAAAATAAGTTTTCTAGCGGTTCTATTGCGCTAGACTTTTTACTGAATCGTTCGAAGAAAATTCAATATTAAACTCGCTTCGTCGAAAATTCATATTTCTGTATATATATATATATATATATATATATATATATATATATATATATATATATATATATATATATATATATATATATATATATATATATATATATATATATATATATATATATATATATATATATATATATATATATATATATATATATATATATATATATATATATATATATATATATTGTATAATATGGAGCCGAAGGTGGCACATTCGTGCGCACTCGGCAGGGGGGAAATAAAACACTTCATAGGCGGTTTATCGCCGCGCCTTTATTGCACTATTTGTTTGTTGTACATTGCACCTTTACATTGCACGATATTAGCACACTCGCACCGCTCTATATAATAGCGCCTTGCACTTAATCGCTCGTTCGCGCCATTGTTCGCTCGGTCCGGACCTAGTTGGGGACTTTCCGGTCTCATCGGGGACTTGTTCGAGACTGCCTGATCATCTTGTCACGTCCGCCATCGTCGTCGTCGTTGTCGTTCCATCGAACGGTGTTGCCGTTCGGTACACTCCCCAAAAAGCACAAACTAGCTCAGCTCAGTTCTAGTCAATTCGATTGCGTCACTCGCCCTTGCTCAATATGCTCGTTGTTATTTGCGCGTAGTCGTTTGCACAGCTCTACTTGCACCTCGCACCTCGTTGCTCGCACCGCTCGATATAACATTGCTCATAACATTGCACCTTGCTCTATTCGCTCGCCACTGGTAGCACGCACAACTTCTGCACCGCCTGTGTTAGCTCCCCTGTCGCTGTTCGCACCACTGCGCTTCGCACTAGCCCATCTGCGCCCTTCTTCACCTGCACCACTCTTCCCATTGCCCAATACGATGGTGGAAGATTCTCGCCCTTTATTAGCACCAATTGCCCTGCTCTTATGTTTTCGGAGCGCTGGCGCCATTTCTTTCGCTGCTGCAGCGTAGCCAGGTATTCAGTCTGCCACCTCTTCCAAAATGCTGACGTTATTTGTTGCAACTTGCGCCATTGTCGTAGACCACTCTTGCTCAGCTCTGGCTCATTTCTTGGTAGTGGCTGCACTATTGCTTCTCCAATGAGAAAATGCCTCGGCGTCAACGCACTCAAATCTTCGGCGTCGTCTGATATCGCATTGATTGGCCGCGAATTCAGACAGGCTTCTTTTTCGATCAAAACTGTGCACAACTGCTCGTATGTTACTCGTTGATGCCCTAGCATGCGCCGCAGATGATATTTCATCGACTTCACAGCTGCCTCCCAAATGCCACCTTGATGTGGAGCAGCTGGTGTAATAAACTTCCACTCCGTACCTTGCACATTCAATTGCCCTAGCACTTCTACGCTCTGCCATGTCTTTATCGCACTTCTCAGCTGCTTGTCTGCGGCCACAAATGTCGTGCCATTGTCACTCCATAATGTCGCACATTGACCTCTTCTTCCCACAAATCGTCTGAAGCATGCCACAAATACATCAGCTTCCAAGCTCGTCACTACGTCCAGATGCACCGCTCTCGTCGATAAGCACACAAACACTGCTACATAGCTCTTGGTTTCAACTTGGCGCCCTGCTCTGCCCTGTCTCGCTATCGTCGTGATTGGACCCGCAAAGTCTACGCCCGTGTGTAAAAATGGCCTTGCTGGCCGCACTCGCTCTTCAGGAAGATCGCCCATTAATTGCTCGCTCATCCGCGCATCTAGTCTCGCACATGTCACACAATTATGCACTATTCGCCGCAATGCTCTTCTCAGCCCTGGTATCCAATATTCTTGTCGTATATATTGCATCATAAGCTGCACACCACCATGCTTAGTTTTCTGATGCGCTTCTGACATCAATAAATGCGCCAATCTCGACTGAGGTGGTATAATAATTGGGTGTCGCATATCGTAGCTGCACTCGGCTCTGCCGATCCTTCCCCCCACGCGCAGTAAATGATCATTGCTCATAATTGGCTTTAACGCTGCTATCTTGCTCTTGCTCGGGAAGGTTTGTTTCTTTGCTCTGACGTAGTCCAGCTCAATACGATCATAGCTCATTTGCACTTGTTGCACCCAGAAATTTCGCGCTTCTATTTTCTCTTCGCTCGTTGGCAGCACATCTTGCCTATGTTCATGCTCCCTCTTACGCATATTACGTATGTATCGTAGTACGTATGCTGTTATATTTATTGCTTTGCACAGGTTGCTCGCTCTCTCTAGTATTGACGCCGCTCCTACATTTATTCGCACCATCATACAACTTTGCACCTTTTTAGTATCTTTGCACTCGCTCATAACTTGCTCTGTATTTGCACTGCTCATCAAGGATTTTGGCCATTCAGCTTCTGCTTTCTTAAGCCATCTCGGCCCTTTCAACCATAGCTCATTGTTCTCTAGCTCACTTGGTTTCGCTCCTCTGCTCAATAGGTCAGCTGGGTTATCGGATGATTTTATATGCGCCCATGCTCCTAGCTCAGTGTTACTTTGTATCGACGCTACTCTATTTGCCACATATTGCTTCAACACACCTGGCGGCTTCTTCATCCAGTGCAGCACCACCATCGAATCGCACCATAGGAAGTATTTCTCGAATTCGCACTCTAGCTCTTGTCGCACTTTGCTCATCATCTTGCTCAGTAGCTCTGCTGCGCTCAGCTCAAGTCGTGGTATCGTGGTTGTTTTAATTGGCGCTACGCGTGATCTCGATATTACTAGCACTGTTGAAATTGCTCCTTGCTCATTTTCTGCTCGAATATAAATTGCACCACCATATGCTTTCGTCGACGCATCAGCAAACCCATGCAACTGTATCTTGTGACTTTTGCTCATTCCGAGCCACCTTGGAAATTGAATTTTCTCCACTAACGGCAGCGCGTCTCGAAGTTGCCACCATTCATCTTGTATTTCCTTCGGCAACCTTTCATCCCAATTTATCTTTAGCTTCCATATTCTCTGAATTAATATCTTCGCACGCACTATAATTGGCCCCAACAAGCCATTCGGGTCATATAACTTCGCTACTTGACTCAAAACATGCCTTTTCGTGATCAACATCGTGTCATTGCTCTTGCACACGCGGAATACTAGCACATCTCGCTCCATTATCCATCTTAGCCCTAGCACCTTTGTTTCTATATCGTCGCATAGCTCCGTCGATTCTTCGCTCACTCTGCTCTCTCTTTGCACCATTTGCTCTTCGCTCATCTCATGCTCCGCTCTTACATTGCCCATGCTCCGCACTACACATTTACTGTTTGATGCCCATTTTGCTAGCTCGAATCCTGCACTTCGAAGTATACTATCAATGCCCTTGCTCAGATTGATCGCTTCTTGCTCATTACTTGCACCAGTTAGACAATCGTCCATATAAAAGTCGTTTAATATTGCTCTCGCAGCTCTTGGATGTTCTTGCTCGCTCTCTTTTGCACATTGCACCATCGCTCTCACTGCACTATGGGCTGACGAGGCCATTCCATATGTTATTACTTTCAACCAATATTCGCACAACTGCTCGCTCTTATGCTCTCGCCAGAATATTCTTTGGCAATCCCATTGTCGAGGATTGACCTTCACTTGTCGAAACATCATCTTGATATCAGCACTCACTGCTATTTTTCGCATTCTAAATCTCATTAATACATCTGCAACATCGCGCTGTAGTTTTTCTCCTACCATCTGAACATCATTAAACGAGATGCCCAAATCTGTCTTGCACGATGCATCAAAGACCACTCGAAACTTCTTGGTGACACAATGATGTGGAATATAGTATGTCATTGCTCCTTGCACTGGCTCTTTATTTGCTCTCATCATATGGCCTAGTCGCTCATATTCTCGCATAAATTCAATATATTGCTCTCTTAGCTCTGGCACTCGCTCTAATTTTCGCTCTAGCACCATATATCTGCGCAACGCTATTTTTCTCGAGTCACCAATGGTCTTGATATCTGGTTTAATTGGTATCGTTATTGTATATCGCCCATGCTCATCACGCCGATGTGTCTTTATGAATAGCTCTTCAACTTGCTCTTCTTCTTTAGTTTTCGCTCTTTTGATTTGCACTTCATCTTGCTCCCAAAATGTTCTAACCAGCTCATCTAAGCTCTGTTGCTGCACCATCGCACACATTTTTGCTCCTACTAAGCCCTTGGTTGGCACCGCTCCTATAAATACATATCCAAGTACCGTCTGTTGTAGCACCACTTGGCCCTCGTATAATCTTGGCTCTTATCATTCTTGCCCATATATTTGCTCCTAATAATATTTCAACCTCACCTGGTACCCCATAACTTGGGTCGGCCATCGGCATGTCAAGCTCTTTTCGATTAACATCATACTCAATCTTCTGTGATGGCGTCACAATTAGCCATCCATCGTGCGCCACTAGTAAACTACACCACATCTGTTCACGCGCACCCTACACCACATCTGTTCACGCGCACCGAACCACGGCTTTATCGAGGCCATTACTTTTCGTTTTAATACTGTTCGCTCACCCGTCACCGCACAAATTTCAACTTCATCACTTTCTGTCTTTAGCTCATGTCTTTTCACGCATTTACTTGAAATCATATTTATCTGCGATCCCGAATCGCACAACGCTCTTATCGGCCCGATCTCTTTATTGTTTATTTTTAAATGCACCATTGCCGTCGCTCCAGCACCGAAACGCACCTCGCACCATTTGTCTCTTTTTCGTTATTTTCGCACAACCGCTCTGCCCCCGCACTTTCAATATTTTTCTGTCCGCACATTCTCGCCGCACATTCCGCACTTAGCCCTTTTATTTTGCAGTTTTTACGCACTTTCTCGTTATCCACACTTTTCGCACATAGTCTTGCACTTTATTTTCTGCACCTTGTTGCTCTAGTGGTCTTCTCATAATTTGCCGCGCACTACCGTATTCACATTTATCACCAAATCGCTCATTCTTCCGCACAGCTTTTATTACTTTGCCCCTATTTTCATACTTCGCACCAGTAGTTTTGTCTTGCACCTTTAGACGCACTTTGCTCTTCACACCGCCCCCGCACTGTCTCTGCACCGCACGCTCTTTGCACCGCACATCGCCCTTGCACCGTCCTCGCACCAAACGCTCTTTGCACCGCTCATTGCCCTTGCACCGTCCTCGCACCAAACGCTCTTTGCTCTGCTCAAATTTGCTCCGTCTTGCTTTTTGCACTTCACTCCTTCTCGCTCTTAGCTCTCTACGCACTTTAATTTTGTCTCTTAATTTGTCACGCACTAAGCACCCATTGTCTTTGATTATTATAAACGCACCACTTTTTCTTTGCTCGCATCTTTGCACTTTTTGCTTATCATTGTTTTTATGTCGCGCACTCACACTGCCCCAATTGTCTTGCACTATTCTCCCGCTCATTCGCACATTATCGCATTCAAGTTTAAGTTATTTACTGCTAGGCCCCGCACCTTGGCCTCCTACGCGTTTTCGCACTACTCCACTCTCCCTCTGCGACCTTACCGGACATATCACACTGTTGTGCATCCTGTCAGGGCAATTTAAACATGGGCCCCCGTAGCACTTTTCCGCCGCATGCCCCGACTTTAGGCAGTTGAAACACAATGTGTTGTCTACCACGAACGTGCGCCTATCCGCAATGCTCATTCGTAGAAATTGCTCGCACCTGTATAATGGGTGATCCCCATCGCACCGTTTGCACTTATCTATCTGCACTCCAGCTCGCACCATCTCTTTTGCTCTACCGTTGCCCTTATTCGCTCCTTGCCCTCAACACGACACTTCCATCGATGCATGCGCCAATGCCCTTGCTCGCTTCTCCACAAAATTGCACAACTCGCACACCGATGGGCTCATTTTACTTCTCGTTAGCTCCCATCGCTCCGCCGTTTTTGAGTCTAACCGCTCTATTATCATATAAGCAATGATCGGGTCCCACGTATCGACCCCTACGCCCAGCACCTGCAACTGCCTCATTGATTCATTGACCGTGTCCACTATGGTCCTAATCCCGGCATACGTTGCTGTGCCCATGCACGGTATTTTGAAAAGTGCCCGAATATGCGCCCTCCGTATTAGATATTCATCATCGTATACCTCTTCGAGCCTTTTCCATGCCATCTCATAGTTGGCTTCCGTCAATTGCCATGACCCTACCACTCTGCTCGCCTCTCTTTTCACCGCCGCCAATAAGCATTGCAACTTGAACACCGGCTTAATGCTCCTATTTTCGTGCACTACCGATCGGAACTTATCCCGGAACGCGCTCCACTCTCGGAATTCACCCGCAAATGTGCCCCATGTATTCGTTATCTGCCCGCGCTCTCTCAGCTCCATTTGCACTTCGCTCTCTTGCTCCGTCGCTCTTTGCACCATATCACATTGGTCCATCTCGCCCTGCTCCGCACATGACATCAGCGCCGTCTTCGCTTCCAAATACTCCATTTCTACCCGCTCGTATACCTCCGCCTCTCTCTCAACATCGCGCCCTACTTTACGCCCGAGCGTGTGATGCGCTTTCTCATACTTTGCCCAAGCTCCTTCGAGAGTTTGCAATCTTGCCTTCAGGTTTACCGACGACACCGCTCTCGCGCCCTCGCTCAACGCAAACCCCCGCGCTCGCGTTATGCTTGCAGCATAAGTGTTGCGTTCCGCTTTCGACATTGTAACTTGAATTAAACCTTTTCAATTTACCGCTTGAACTTCACAAATTATTATTTTTCGCCTTTTAATTACCGATCGTCACCGTTCGTTAATTTTCAAAACAATAACATCCATTCCATTCTACGCACCTTTTATAGGCATTCCTTTAACCTATTTTCTATTTACCATGCACCCTTTTACCTACATTCTTTCACATTATATCCAGGCCTGGATTCACACATACATTCTCACACATGAACAACATTCTTAGCCCATGCTCTTTATTTTAAATTCTCATGCACCTCTTGCTCTATATATTTACTCGCGAAACATAGCCCATGCTCTATTGTACAGTGGAGTTCAAGTCGAGCACTTGAGCAGACAAGACGTGCGAGGAGCGATCGAGATTCCGAATTTTCGTGTGGAGGCCGAGCAATTACGTTCGTTAAACCGACTTGTGTGTAAGTGAAGGCAAGTTGTCACTTATATTTGGCGAATTTCACAACCTTGCGTGGATCGGTAAGCGTATCGAATTTTATTGAGGCAAGAGACAATGTCTCTTGGTAGTTTTTTAGTGCAACTTGCACCTGGTACGGAACAGAGTTCAGTGATGAACATAAAATTCCTGCTCCACCACAGAATCCACTGGGAGCGCCTTCAAAAGCAGAACGTAACCCAGTGTTTCAACTGCCAACGCTTTGGCCATGTGGCAGCCAACTGCGCCCTTGAAGTACGCTGTGTTAAATGCGATAAACAGCACTCTACCAAAGACTGCTCATCTCCTTCAGGCTCCTCTGAAGTCTTTTGCGTGAATTGCAAAACCTATGGTCACCCAGCCAGCTACCGTGGATGCCCAGCCGCAAAAGAAATAGAGAAGAAGCGTAAATCCTTGCAGACTGCAAAAGAAGAGAAAAGGAAATTAGTGACTGCTGCTCTCGAGAACACAGTCCGAAAGGGTGTTTCCTTCACATCTATCGTAAAAACACCATCCAAAAACAAACAGCCGGAGTGTCCCAAAACTCCACTGTTGTCTAACCCGCAAGTAACCAAATCTGCAGCCCAGTCCATTATGTTTTATGAATGTGAAAACATCTTCGGCTGCAACCTTTTAACACTGGTGAAAAAGGTTGAAAATTTTGTTCCAAAATTTAAATCGCTACATTCTCTTAGTGAAAAACGAATTGCTTATGTTAGTTTAGCTCTTGAACTCTGCGGTATCGATGGGATCTTTTAAACTCGCCTCTCTTAATAGTTGCTCTCTCGTTCCTGTTTACAAAAGGAACCTTCTTCAAGAATACTTGAATTCTGAGAAACCTGACATACTCTTTGTATGTGAGTCTAAGCTTAAACCAAGACATAATGTGTTTTTTAGCAATTACTCGGTTACTCGTAAGGACATTGTGGATGAATCGGCAGATAGAAAACATGGCACCCTCATAGCCATTAAAAGTTGGATTAAAACCCAAAACCATGACATAAGTAATCTTAGGTGCATTGAGGCAATCTCAACCTGTTTAAACCTTAATGGTGATTCCATTGTCTTTGTTGGCATATATGCCAACATTAACTCTTCCTCTTCTGAGTTTATTCATGATCTCAATCACATACTCTCGTCAACATCCAACTTCGACCATGTCATCATTGGTGGTGATTTCAATGCTAGGCACCCCGATTGGGGTAATACTGTCAGCAATTCTTTTGGTACTGCTCTCCACAGATGGCTTATGACCAAACAGCTAGAGCTTCAACTCGTCGCCCCTACCGAGCCAACCTTCAGAAGGTCTGGTAGCATAATTGACTTCTTTCTTGTTTCCCCTCAACTCCTTAATTTATTGCCTCAATTCGGTTCTGTTGGCTGTTCCGTATTTGAAGCTGAATCTGATCACATGCTGGTGCAAATGACTCTCCGGAGAAAAAGGGGTCTCCAATTTTTAGTCTCTGAGCCTCAGTTTTTCATTCCTTACAAAAAAATCAATTGGGAAACTTTCGAACAAAATGTTTCCGCTAAACTCCAAAGCGTTGTCATTGATCGTGACAAAAATCTCTCTATCCCTGAAATTGACGATGCCATTTTCAATATTAATGAGGTTCTGCGCTCCTCTATTGATGAAATTGTTGTTCCCCAAACATCCAGAAACTTCAAATACGAAAACCTTCCCGATGAAATTCTTAATCTACATTCAAATCATAGGTCCTTGAAAAAACACCTGACCCGGATCTACCGTCGAAGGCTAAATATCTTTAACTTTGAGTATCGACGTGTTGAATCCATTCTTAAAACTACCAGCCTACTCATCATGGTTAAAACTAGGGCTTTCCTCAATAAGAAGTTCGAGCAACGTCTTAAAAATATTGAACCTGGTATAGATATGTATCCAGAAATCAATAGAATCACCAGGAGGAAGGGTCGCGCCCCAACCTTCACGTCCAATGGCAGACCTTTTGCTGACGATAGTGCAACAGCCGCAGTGGCTGCTGATCACTTCTCAGAACTGTTCACTGGTGAAAAACCCAGTGAAGATCCCATCTTTGCCAGTCAAGTAGACTGCAGAGTAAGCCAGTTTGTACAGAGTATGGAAGGCTCTCGTCTAACAGAATTCTCCGCATCCAATGTTTCCGATTGCCCTCATGGTTGTGATGTCTTTACGAACCCGGTGGATCTACAACAACTGGCTTCCAACCTTAAACCAAAGAAATCTGCGGGTGAAGACAAGGTATCCAACCACCTAATAAAGAAACTTCCTTTTTCCTTCTTTGTTCTATTAGCTGCTATTTTTAACAACTGCATCAACATTGGTTACTTCCCCAGTCCTTGGAAACATGCCAAAATACTTCCTATTCGAAAATCACCTGGCAACACCGACATTGTCAACACTAGACCCATTTCTCTTCTCTCAAATTTAGGGAAACTTCTAGAACGAGTTATCTATTCCACCCTCGATAAAGTTGTTGTTGAGAAAAACATTATTCCCTCCCGTCAGTTTGGCTTCAAGAGAGGTCATGGCACCATCGATGCACTACAAGTCTTCACGACTGACATACGAAAGTCCTTGGTTGAAGGCAAATTTGTATCCGCTTGTCTGATTGATGTGGAAAAAGCTTTCGATTCAGTTTGGATCAATGGCCTAATCTTCAAACTCATATCTCTTGATTTCCCTAGACATCTTATCAAAATAATCTCCAGCTTTCTCCGTGACAGATGGGCTTCTGTTACACACAATGGGAAGAATTCCAGGCTCTTTTCACTTGACTCTGGTGTCCCTCAAGGTTCCATCCTTGGACCCATTCTTTTCAATATCTTCACCTCTGATATTCCCTGCATTAGCAGCTCTGAGGATATTAAGGTTAATTTATACGCTGATGACCTACTGGCGTGGTGTGATGGCCACAACCCAAGGATGGCAACAATAAGGCTCCAGCGATTTATCGACGCTCTCTGTCGGTACTACGCCAAATGAGGAATTAAAATAAACGCTAGGAAAAGCGAGTTTATTGTATTTAGACGCCCTCGTCTACAATCTTCCAGAAGAACAAGGTCGATCAAAAAGCTAAAACTTAGCATACGAGGTCACTTAATTAAATCTTCCAAAAGAGTCAAATACCTGGGGCTAATATTTGACTCCTTTCTATCCTTCAGCCCACATGTAGAAATGGCCCTAAGCAAAGCCTCGAAAGCATATGGAATGCTTTGTACCCTCTTCCGGAAAGCAGCTCCTACTTCCAAAAGGGTGAAAATTCTAATTTACACCACTCTCATAAGGCCAATAATACTTTACGGTGCAACGATATGGTGGTCGGCTCCCGTATCTAGGCGAAATTCCGTTAAAGCTTTTGAACGAAAAATCCTTCGTCAATGCACGGGTCTTTACAGAAGTGAGCCAAGGAAATATTTTTCAAACAAAGTTTTGTATGCAGCAGCTGGAATTGACGAAATTCAGAAAGTTATAGTCTGCCATGCTCGTAAAACTCGTGAAAGAGGTCTAACCCACGTGTCAAGGATAATTCGCTCTGCCTATGATTAACTTCAAATTCGCTCTTCCACTCATACTCAAGTTAGGTCTTCCCTCAAATGATTCGCCCCAGAGGCACCTCCACGTATCAAAACACTAATTAGATATCTTTAAAAATTATTATATATTTCTTCATTTTAACATATTTTATAAGATAACAATAATTTTTGAACTCAGGATGTACGCAAATATGCACAATCCGTAGGCTTATGTTTTATTTATAATAGCTTGTAGGTTAGCTGTAAGAATTTTTCATTTTTCTATTTGTATATATGTTACAATAAACCTATTTCAAATCAAATCCCATGCTCTATTTCGCACCTCTCCATGCACACACATACAACGCTCTATGCTCGCTATGCCCATTACGCACGTTTCCATCACGAAAATTCTATGCCCACGCGCTCATTAATACATATTCATCGCTCATATAACGTCCACGCTCGCGTCTATGCCCGCACATATACATTGCTCTACGCCCGCTTCGACCGTCCACGCTCTAGCTCTTTTCTTTCGCATTCGCTCTGCACCGATCCGCACATTGGACCTCATACATCGATACTTGCCCTTGCTCATATATCCGCACATAGGATATTACCTGCACCCTGCCTTGCTCCGTCAGTCGATTCGATCACGCACATTGGATCTTGAATCGTATTGTCTTCGCACATGCTCATTACTTCGTCTACGCGCCAGTCACAGCGCACAGTTAATCGCCTCAGCCAGGCATCATGTCTCTCGGATATTCTTCTTTGCGGCTATCCGCCTTCACAGCCAGCACACATGCGTCCATGTAACTTGTGCGCGCTGGCGAGATTTTGTTCCGATCAGCTCTCAGGCACATACATTGCTCGTAGTATTTGTGTAGCTATGGAATTATACCAAGCCATTAGCCCTTGCTCTTACATACAACGCTTTTCTCATGCACATTTCATTGCTCTGTGTCTGGCGCACACATCAACGCTCGCATTTCGATGAAATTTCGGCGTCGCATCGACTGTTGCTCGGATTAGCAATAATTTTCTCGTTGCTAAGCGACGCAATACGAGAATTTGAGCGTGTATTTATGTATTTTAGCGGCGGTTTATGGCATTCGTATGGATATTTATCATTGCACATGAATATTCCTGCTCTATTTGAATTTCTTGCACTAACATAGCTCTGCGCTTATGGTCAACACATGCTCATTTTTCTCATAGCCCTTTTCAATTCCGAATCACTGCGCTTGCACATATTAATATTATAGGATTTTTCAACTCGTCGTTTGCACTTGCAAATATTGATTTTCATGGTACTCACCCCATTTTAATGATCAGGCAACGGATCTTTCTGGCTTTTTCTGACGCCATATTCAATTGTCTTTCAATTTGCACTTTATTGCACACGCGATTTGCACTTAACTTGCACTTGTCCTAGCTCGCACTTTGCCCTAGCACACACTTTGCCCTTGCGCATGCACCTTGCACCAATGCACTATATTGGGGGGTTTTTGTAATGGGTTTTCACCAAGGCGCAGGATCCGGCTCGACGGACCAAATGTATAATATGGAGCCGAAGGTGGCACATTCGTGCGTACTCGGCAGGGGGGAAATAAAACACTTCATAGGCGGTTTACCGCCACGCCTTTATTGCACTATTTGTTTGTTGTACATTGCACCTTAACATTGCACGATATTAGCACACTCGCATCGCTCTATATAATCGCGCCTTGCACTTAATCGCTTGCTCGCGCCATTGCTCGCTATATATACATATATATATATATATATATATATATATATATATATATATATATGTATATATATATTTATATATATGAATAAAGAGAGATATATATATATATATATATATATATATATATATATATATATATATATATATATATATATATATATATATATATATATATATATATATATATATGTATATATATATATATATATATATATATATATATATATATATATATATATATATAAATATATATATATATATATATATATATATATATATATATATATATATATATATATATATATATATATATATATATATATATATATATATATATATATATATATCAACAACGTTTAACCGCTGAAGCTTTCGATGAAATCCTCCGATGAGAACGAAATTCAAACGATACGTCGATTTAAGTATCAGCTTGATATAACTAACTAATTGCTGCTTCGTAGCTAAAGTGTTGCCAGCACTGAACATTTTCATCATTTGTATTATAGTTCAGTTTTGTTGCTTGGGATAAGGAATGGTTGATATGATTCTACAAAAAAGTGTATTACGTTTTTCCACATATTTTTGTCACTCAAAGACAATTT
>CANBKX010000519.1:0-19274 GCA_947369275.1 Nemotelus nigrinus
ACCATTTTTGTCATTATTAGAATTTCTTTACTTAGTGATTATATCATTGGATTTGCAAATGGGAATCATCCTGCAATGAAAATTAAGAACAAATATTAACGTTTGAAAAATTTTAAAAGTTTTGAGGGTGGTTACCCTAAAATGCTTTTCACCCGTATAACTTCCAGCGCAGTGATTCAATCGAAACGAAATTTACTGGTTGGGTTTAACTTAACGTGAAGCAGATTTGGTATATATTTTGCTTTGCTGCTATCACAGGGTAACCAGCATTAGCCATTTTCGTAAATATTGCACGAACAGATGCTTGAAATTACATACTCATATGCAAAGCATTTGCAATAAAAATAAGAAACCAATTTTTAAATTTTTCGGATGGCACCAAGGCTTTATATACTGGAAGTTAATCTGATAAAATATTATACCATCAGGCATCGAAATGTCCAAAACTTATGTCTAAAGACCGCATTACGGAGACCCAGAGATAAAGTCCGCGTTGTCTAAATGAAAAAAACTCTCTAGAAGAGAAGTACCACTGAATCTTTGCATCCATAGAAAGTCACAAAGAATAGATGCTTCACATTCTTCTTGATTTGGTTAAATTTGATGGTATACAAAAATATATCAACATCATGCGGCATAAAAAAGCACCGAGAAACTTCTTTTTTAAAATATGGTCGTCAGGTTGATACCATCTTCACCAGTGGTGAGACTCTTCCTGTGATTCATGTACCTAATAAACCAGTGTTTCACATCGATGCCCAGATTCAGTTTACCGAAAAGCATCTTTTCCCTGGACAAGGCCGTGGTCGGATTTCCAGCTGAAACTGTCCTTGCCTTCCGGAGCATGTAGCCGCAGGAGATGCTATCAGGAAGTTCGAAAACCTTATGGAAATCTGTGCAACCAGGGTCTTCCATTGCAATCTTACATGAGATTTGGGAATTTGAGCCCCTGTCGCACTGAGCAGAATCAGTAAATTCCTTTTTCAATTCTTGTTTCAATACATGTTCCTCTAAGTTGCATAGCTCAATGAAGACGTATTATACGATGGTTGATCAAAAAGTAATGATAATGCATGCAAACCAATGTGATTAAACTTAAAAGATATATTTACTTTTCACCATAGCCTCCTAACAAGTTAATACATTTAGTCCATCTTTTCCAAACCCAGGATACCCTTAGAAAAAAAAGTCTTTATCTTGACTCTCCCGAAATGCCTCAACAGCGGGCATCTCTTCGCTATCATCTTCAAATTTCTTACCCCGAAGGTGTTGTTTGAACCAGGAAAGAGGTAGAAGTCACTGGAAACTAGATCTGGCGAATAGGGTATGTGTTCAAGCAGTTCCGAATCCTGTTTCTTTAATTGCATCCATCGCAACTACAGCCTTGTGAGCCGGTGCGTTATCTTGATGAAACAGAACTCCGGCTCGCAGTTTGCTGCGTCTTTTTTCCTTCATTGGGGGCGGGCATTTTAGTGAATTTTCGGGTACTCCTATATTTCCAAGCACTGTAACGTTTGTAGAAAAAAGTATTGGGAATGAAAACTTATTATGCCTTCAGCACGTCTATGATAAAGAATTGGAAATGTCGAGCCGTGTGTGGGTGATGAGTGCCTAAAAGTAGGCAAGGATTTTTTTTCAAATTTTGATTTGTCATTACTTCTGACAAAAACATTAGATCATCGTGAAATTTGCAGAGCGTATTGATGTTGACTAAAATTTGACACAAATGGATTTTCAAGACAGTGCAAGTAACCCTATAGCTACGGCAGGCTCCTGAAAAAAATCCTTCAAATCATCGACCTTCCTGAAAAATTTTGCTTTTTGACAAAAACTTCAAATCATTGATACATTTTAACCTTTGTCCATCATGTCAAATTGAAATTTTCAAAACTCTGATTTGCACAAGAACGGTAACTCCTCACCAAATTACCTCTATTTTCAGCACTCGAAACTTCTGTTCACGAGAACGGACGACCGGATAATCCGATCATCTCAAAATTTACAGGGCATGTTGGTAGTAACTAGGACCAGGTCTGATTTTTTAATGCGGGCAACACTGTGGCTGTGGTATCAACATTTGGTGAAAATTGGAATATAGTTGCCAGCTATGGTGATTTTGGTCTCCTAAATATTGGAAATTTGCTCAGGAAAATAAAGCTTTTTTCCTTATAACTTCCAGTCCAGTCATGAAATCAAAACGAAGTTCTTGCAGTAAATGGACCTTAATGTAAACCATATTTAGGAATTTCGTAAAAAAAACATGAAATTGCTGCCAGCTATGACAATTTTTGTAATTTTTGGGCATTTCTTCACTAGGCGACTATGTAATTAGATTTGCAAATGCGAATGATCCTGCAATGAAAATTAACAACATATATTAACGTTTTGAACATTTGAAAAGTTTTGACGGTGGTAACCCTAAAATTCTTTCCACCCGTACAACTTCCAGCGCAGTGGTTCAATCGAAACGTAACTCACAGGGCAGGTTTAATTTTACGAGAAGCAGATTTGGTATATATTTTACTTAGCTGCTAACACAGGGTAACCAGCATCAGACATTTTCGTAAATATTGCACCAACAAATGCTTCAAATTACATTCTCATATGCAAAGCATTTGCAATGAAAATAAGGATCCAATTTTGAAATTTTCCGAGTTTTGAAAATTTTTCGGATGACAGCCTCAAACAACTTTTAACCGCTGACACTTTCGATGAAATCCTGCGATGAGAACGAAAAACAAAGGATAAGTTGATTTGAATATGAGCTTGGTATGGTAAATTTATTGTTGCTTCGTTGGAAAAGTGTTGCCAGCACTGAACATTTTCATCATCTTTGTTATAGTTGGGGTTTTTTGTTTTGGATATGGAATGGTTAATATGATACTACAAAAAGTGTAAAACGTCTTTCCACAGTTTTTTGTCACTCAAAGACAATTTCTTCGAAAATCAGTTTTCTAGCGGTTCTGATGCGGTAAACTTTTTTTTACGTTGTCTTCAGTGAGGGAAGTGGATGGACGTCCTTCGCGGTGCTTGTCTTGAGTGGATGTTCTTCCCAGCTTAAACTCCTTAGCCAAGCGTGCAACGGTAGAATATGGAGGAGCAGAGCCCCCTAATGTTTCCACCATGTCGCCGTGTATGTCTCTGGTAGACAATTTTTTCAAACAGAGATACTTATTGACAGCTATAATTTCGTTTTTCTCTATTTTGATATTCTCTCTTCGACTGTCTGTATTCAAATAAATTTACCTCCCTAGAATCGTGGCCTATTTATATTTTTTTTTTATGCTGACTTAGTGAGTATATGTGGTAGTAAAACAAATGTTTTTTTTTTTTAATTTTATGCGAACTGTAAATAACCGATTCTCATCAGTTATTGATCAACCCTCGTATTTCAAGCAGTACGCTTGCACCATACATTCTAAGCATAAATAATTCTCGTTGAAATTCCCACATTTGATTAGAACGTGTGATTAAAACTCCAACGATAGTCACTTAAAGTGCTGGTGTGTTCGGTTTGTTCTGCAATGTACAGTACAGTTGACTGCAATGTACAGTACAGCTGCTAACCTGTATTTTCGGACGCAGTGTGTTTACAGACATTTACTAAATGTCTCTTTTTCAATTCAATTAAAGTGGACTGTTGAAATGCTATTTAAACAATTCGAATGAAAATGTACAATGCTTTCTGCTATATTTATTTGATGTTGACGGTGGAATGCAGATTTTTGTAAAAAAATATCATTAAAAAATACCATTAAAATCGAAAAAAAATAAAAATCTCATTAAAATCTAAAAAAAAAATATCATTAAAATCGAAAAAAATTCAAAATATTGTAGTTTTTATAAAACCATTGGCTTGAGAAAAAAGTTCAATCGTCCTTTTAGGGCAAAATAGTTATTTTGTAATTAAAAATTATATCCATCTTTAGTTTTTTAAAAAATATCCTTCGTCTCTGTACTCTCTATTCTCATCGTAGATATCGATCGAATTCAACAAAACTAATCTATTTCAAGCACTTTCAGCTTAAAACCATTAATACCAATGGAGTCAAATCCAGCAGATCTGATAAAATGAATCTTCTACATCTATCACATTCGTACATTTAAATAAGCTACTTCTGGCGCAAATCGCAAGCAATGTAGTTTTTGGTACAGCCGCAGCAGTAATAGTATACACTGCATGGAGATTTTTTCGAAAATCTATTTTCGTAGCAAACGATTCAAACTACAGATCTAAACGTAATCAGCAAGTGTGTGTGTATTTTGAATTTTGCGTTAAATTATAAATAAAATAATAAAATTGGGAAAATCCAGCAATGTGGTTTTTGGTACAGCCGCAGCAGTAATAGTATACACTGCATGGATAATTTTTTGAACATCTATTTTCGTAGCAAACGATTCAAACTACAGTTCTGAACGTAATCAGCAAGTGTGCGTGTATTTTGAATTTTGCGTTAAATTATAAATAAAATAATAAAATTAGGAAAATCCAGTTGGCTGCCCAAAGTCTATGTAGACAAAGAGGGTAATGAAGATAAATTTGGCAAGTTCAATAGCAGTAAAGACGTAAGAGTATGACTCGATGAAAGTTGCATTTTTTCGAAAAGACTTAGATTAATCATAAGCCTAATCCGAATATCAATCGCGATAGTAAATGAAAAATTGCCAACGATAAGATAAATACATATTAAGTCGCTCGAATGACAACTGGGCGATTGTAAATATATTGAAATTAACAAGATTAAGAATCATGCATGTAACTTAGAACAGACATGTGAATCGATAAAAGAAAAAAACGTGCGAATTTCACAATGCCAGCAATTGCATAATCCTCTGGCATTAAATGATTTGAAAGTTAAATACAATTTTTTTTGTGTGGGATGGTAGTTTGAAATTGAAATGCGCAAATAGTCATTTTAGGAGCATATGATTAAAGGAAGAGCGACACTAAAGATATGCCGGCGGGTTGGTTTTGAGATACATTTCAATGGGCGTTGTAAATTAACGAATAATCATATTTGCTTTCCTTTGCTATAGAAAAAAAAAACAGTATTCTGATTAACAGTTTGATGTCAACTTAGCGCGCTAGTTGTTTGTTTACACACACACTCCATAGAAAACGCTAAAACTAATTTCAGTAGAATGGTTAAAGTTGGTGTTTTAATTCAATTTTGAATTTAGAAAATGATGAAAAATTAAATTGAATGAATTTTGCGGCTCATGCCGCATGTGTGGCCGAGTGTTTTAGTTTGAATTTTGCAGTGTTGCTTGTTAGGTTAAAATGATTGAAAGAAGTGTAATTTTCGTACCGCGACAATTTTCCTGGGTAAATGAATGAAAATGTGGTTTAAATTTTGCAATTTAGCTCAGTATTTACATATAGGTTGTATTCTAATTTATACTAATACTCTTATCCGTTTGTTATGGCTATATTTGTTAATGTGTTTTGTTTATGGTCATATTCGTTAATGGGTCTCATGGTAGCATGTTTTCAAAAATGATATTATTTCGAGATATCCAAATAAATCAATTTACCTCAGATCAAAAACAAAAAATTATAACCTCACGAGGCTTATGACAATTACATTAAGACAACCGGCGAAAATATAATCCGCGTTCCGAAAGTTTTTTATGATTTTGTAGATGTGAAGCGTAAAACTGCTGGTTATCCATCGTCGATGTTCTTTAATGATATCACTTCTACCTCTGCTAAAGAGATTTGTGATTTATTCGCAGATAGTTTCCCGAATATTTTTAATGCACCAAACTCATCAAACTCACACCTCTCTTTCTCTCATTCTGCTGCTACAGCTTTTGCCGGCCAATTAGAAATTACACGTGACGAAATACGTAAAGCTACGGAACTCAACTGCAACAAAGGCCCTGGGCCTGATCTTCTTCCTCCAACTTTCTTGCGTAAGTGTGTAGAGCAGCTTATAACTCCCTTTCATATTTTTTTTCAACAGATCACTTTCGTCTGCAGTTTTCTCATCTTGCTAGAAACTGTCATATGTCACACCCATCTTCAAAAATGTTGATAGACGCTGGATCGGAAATTATAGGGGCATTGCCATCTAATCTTCAATTCCGAAACTTTTTGAAAAAATTGTCTACGATAAGCTTTCTCCACTTGTTGACTCCCGTCTGAACGAGCAACAACATGGTTTTAGAAAAGGTCGCTTAACTACCACAAATTTGACAATCCTAATCTCAGACGTCCTGTGTAAAATGGAGAAAGGACACCAAATTGACGCAGTCTATACAGACTTTAGTAAAGCTTTTGACAGAGTTGACCACCCAACCTTAATTCTAAAGCTTCAGAAATTCAGATTTGCCGGATCTTTGCTTAGCTGGCTGACTTCCTACCTTCGAAATCGAACACAAATGGTAAAATTTCAAGAACTTTTATCGAAAAATCTTTCTGCTACCTCTGGTGTACCACAAGGTAGCTATCTTAGCCTTCTTCTTTTTAATATATTTATTTCTGACCTATCTAACGTCCTAGCAAATATACCTCATCTGCTTTATGCCGACGATCTCAAAGTCTATCACATCATTAAATCTAAATCCGATGCACTCTTTCTCCAATCCAAACTTGATTCACTTGATCATTGGTGCAATGGAAACAAGCTCTCTCTCAACATTGCTAAGTGCCAAGTTATAAGTTTTCTCCCGAAAATATACCGTCTCACACAATACGTACTTCCTCAGCAATAATTTGTTAGCTCGAGTTGAAAATGTTGTTGACCTTGGTGTTGTCTTGGATGAGAGACTCCGCTTCACCTTGCATTATGATAAAATACTATTCCGAGCAAACAAACAGCTAGGTTTCATCAAAAGACGTGCCAAGGAATTTCGTAACCTGTGGGTGACAAGATCCTTATACATCTCACTTGTACGCCCCATTCTCGAATATGCTTCCATTTGCTGGAATCCGGCTTTCGAAACCCACAGTAGCAGACTCGAGTCCATACAAAAGCAATTCTTACTTTTCGCATTGAAATATCTATACAACCCTTACAATTTTAATGCCCTTCCTCTTTATGAGTTTCGACTGGGTCACCTAAACTTATTGACACTTGCATCCAAAAGAAAGATGATTTCGGCCTGCTTCACATTGGACGTCATTAGAGGCGTTATCAGAGTTGAATTCCTGAGTAGTAAAATTGTGTTAAATAACCCTGTAAGGAGCACCGGGTTCTCTCGTTTACTTAAGGAATATCCACATTCTACTACCTACGCAGCTAATGAGCCAATAAATAGATGCTGCAGGATATTCAATAGCATAAGTAATCTGTATTCTTCAACTGTCTCCAAATTATCCTTCAATTCTTCACTTTTCCAGGCCATCCGTAACCCCTTATGCTAAGCTATTTGTCAATGATTTATTTATTTGTTATTTATTTATTGTGATTGATCTACTTGTTAATTATTCAATTTATTTAATTTTTCGTTTTATTTTATATATGTAGTTGTATTAATTTTCAATTTTCAATTTTGCTTTGTAATGTTTATGTAACATAAATTTATTTAATTTTTCGTTTTATTTTATATACTTATATTAATTTTCCATTTTCAATTTTGCTTGTAATGTTTATGGAACTTGTACCTTGCTTGGTTAATAAATAAAATAAAACAAAACTGTCCCATATCATAACAGAACCACCACCATGTCTCGCGGAAGGCACTAAACATTGATCGGATGTTCTCTCTCCTGCTGACCTGCGAACAAAGACCCTTCGTCTCGAGCCGAAAACTTCGAACTTTAACTCGTTACTCCACAGAACTTTTTTGTTCAAATCCTGAAATGTCCAATTTTTGTGTTGCTTAGGCCATTCCAGTCGCTTCTTCTTATTTACGGCACGAAACAATGGTTTCCATGAAGACCTGCTCCTTGAAGTCTGCGTTTGATCGTTCAAACACTGTGAGGTTCATACCTCTTGACATTCACTTGTGCTGAGGAGGTGATCCTAGGCCGTCCACTTCGTGTTTTGTTCTAAACACTTCCACTGGTCTTGAATTATTTAACATTATAGACAACTGTTCTTCTTGGCACTTTCAACTCAATCGCAATCTGCCGATTATTTTTCCCGGTTTTATGATAGACAATTATCAATGAACTCACTTCCGTTGGAAGCTTCTTCTTTTTCTTCATATTATCTTTTTACACAATAATATACTGGATCAATATCAACTCGCACAAAGTAAAAATTTTAAGTAATTTTTTCTTCGCAGAGACTGGGGGCAAACTAATAATCCGAGCCATTTTCTTCTAAAGTGCAAAGTCGGTTTATATTCATCAAATCATCAGTATTCCGATAGCTATAAGGTTCCTTCTTAAGCCGAAGAATTATTTTTTTGATGTTATTAATGTGATGAATAAAAGGATATGTTTTGGGCAAGTATGTCATACAGCGGCACCCAAACATTGTTTGGTTTCTTGCTTTCCAAAAACTCTAGTCAGTTCTTTTTACATTGACATCCAAGTTTAATGCAGAAAAACCTCGTTCGCAGATAAACTATAAAGTATAGCTATTAAAGTCAAGATGAAGGAAAGGCGGAAGATTTATCCCAAAACGCTTCAACATTCATTTAACATTCAAATAGCTTGAAAACGTAGTTCTGAGTGTAAAGTAGATTGAAGTTGGTAGTTAATGCTAGAGAGAGGAGATTTGTTTGGCAAATGGCAGTAAAAGTATAAAAAAATTTACCGGATGACAAAATGTATCATTTTGCCATAATTCAGTAAGTTGCTGTATCATTGTATCAAAAATATAAGTTTGAAATAAAAATAAATCATAATGATACAAATGTATCAAAAGTGGGAACCCTGATCGTGAACAACCATAATACATATATTTATATTATATATATATATATATATATATATATATATATATATATATATATATATATATATATATACATTATATGTATATATATATATATATATATATATATATATATATATATATATATATATATATATATATATAAATATATATATATATATATATATATATATATATATATATATATATATATATATATATATATATATATACATATATATACATATATATATATATATATATATATTGGAATTGTTTTTGCGGGAAGATTAAAATTTAAAAAAATTTTATTTATCTTGAAAATTTTAATTGACAAAGTGGTTTCGAAAGCATGCACTGATTCTCATCAGACACCAGCACACAGTGCATACTTGACTGTTGTGACCACTTGCAGTTGGAAATCATTAATTGTTATTTACGCTGGTTGTGACAAATTTTAACATCTCCGACTTATATCCATGGAAATAATTTACTCATAAAGGCTATTGATTTGTGATCACGGTTCCCTTCTTGTCTATAATCGCATAGACAACGTATATCGTCTCTAAAGCTTATCAAAGCAGAGAATAATTGATACGGGAAACTCGATCGTTTTGCGGAATAAGCCTCCGAAAGCAGAATCAAATTGGAATTGTTTTTGCGGGATGATTAAAATTGAAAAAAATTTTATTTATCTTGAAAATTTTAATTGACAAAGTGGTTTCGAAAGCATGCACTGATTCTGTGACAGATCAGAATGACAGACTGACAGACGGGATATTTAATAGCTGTGTTTAATGAGCACGAAAAAAAAGCAGAGCATCTCAAGGCAAGTCATAGTAGCGCGGCTGTCAAAAAAAGTCGAGCAAATCAGAGCAATTGAGAGGCAGAAAAAAGTCGAGCAAGTGAGAGCAGCTGAGAGGTAATTCTCAAATTTCATTACTTGTCAGAAGGTGAACCTGTCAATTCACTAACAAAAAACTGCACTTCAGTGACAATTTTTTGTTGAAAGTCGGTTCCGCGACAGTTGGAAAACAGCTGGTTGCTTGCTCGAACTTGCTCTACCAAAAAAAGTACAGTAAAAACCGTGCTCTAAAGTGCTCTAGTTCAACTTAGAGCAGACTCATGAAACACAAATCAGAGCAACTTCGGGCAAGTTAGAGCAGTCGAATTGCTCATTAAACACATTTTGTTGAGATATCTCAATCTAGCTCAACCTAGAGCAGCTCATTAAACACAGCTAATAGCTGTGTTTAATGAGCACGAAAAAAAGCAGAGCATCTCAAGGCAAGTTATAGTAGCGCGGCTGTCAAAAAAAGTCGAGCAAATCAGAGCAATTGAGAGGCAGAAAAAAGTCGAGCAAGTGAGAGCAGCTGAGAGGCAATTCTCAAAATTCATTACTTGTCAGAAGGTGAACCTGTCAATTCACTAACAAAAAACTGCACTTCAGTATCAATTTTTTGTTGAAAGTCGGTTCCGTGACAGTTGGAAAACAGCTGGTTGCTTGCTCGAACTTGCTCTACCAAAAAAAGTAGAGTAAAAATCGTGCTCTAAAGTGCTCTAGTTCAACTTAGAGCAGACTCATGAAACACAAATCAGAGCAACTTCGGGCAAGTAAGAGCAGCCGCATTGCTCATTAAACACATTTTGTTGAGATATCTCAACCTAGCTCAACCTAGAGCAGCTCATTAAACACAGCTAATATCCCAATGTTTGGTGACAGTTCTACTTAATGTCCCATCAGCTGAAGTTATTGTTCAGAACTGTATCAGAGTGGGATGGGTGATGCCCTAATTGTATAAAAAGATGTTGAATTGGAAAGAAACCGCTCTAGCGGTACTGTGAAAATTTTTCGAACAAAGGAAAAGGGGACTTTGGGCATTCGAAGCTGAGAGTTAAGGGGACGAAGTTCAAAGAATCTTGCGGGTGATTGATTTTTTTGGGTAAAACAAGTTTTTGAGTGAAAAGTGAAATATAGAAAAAAAAGTAACTAAAGTTTTTCTTTCTTGGGAGAGTGGGAGAGTGCAGAATTCAAATTTGGAATTGATTGCAACAGATAGGCTCGTGAATATAAATTGGGCTTGTGAAGTCAACGAAGTCCGAGGGATAACTTTGCCCAGTAGCCAGAAGTGACTCCAATATACGAACGTATAAGTCCAAGTGTAGCTGCGGAGACCAAGAAAAGAAAATATACGCTATTCCAGCTGCGACGATCAGTAAATCCATTTTCGGACTTGTTGGGAAAGGTCAAAACATGAACGTGAACATCTCTCAGGAGAATATTCACCACAGCTAAGTACGAAAATTTATTGCATGGTTATTGCAGAAGACTTCAGCCAGAACTTCTACTGATTATTAAATAAATTAAATTTATTTTCTTTGATGATGAGCCCCAGAATTTAAAGGATATCAAGTTAAAGAAGAAACATAAAAATTGATCACATTTTCTTTGATGCTGTATTTAACTAGCAGTCACATCAATTTGGAAGAACGAAAACTATATATTAATTTTTTTATTAATTTCTTTTAACAAACTTAATATATTGGTGTTAGGTTTTTTTTTCATAATATTTTTTTTGCATGATCATTTTGAATTTATATTTAAACATAACAGTTAATTATTTATTTTTGCACCCTGTTAGGAAGTATAATTTGAATTGTTTTGCTCCATAATACTTATTGTGCGTTATGTATTATCGGTGTAAACCAATTCCGGCCGGGGTTGGGTATTAAACAAACCTCACCCAAATTATTTATAAGTTGATTTGCTTTGATTTGATTTATTGGATTTTATTTGAATTATCATTTTGGAATTATTGAATTTTTGGTTTAATTGTCTTTTCTTTTGGTTTTCTTTTAGTACCTTTTTGTGTTGATAACTACTAAAATGTTTTTTGAATAAACTTTAATAAAATTAATTCTGAACGATCCTCTTCTTTCCCTGCTTGCTTGTGTTGGTCATTGTCCCAGTGATTTTTGAAATGTTTTAAGTGTTGTGCTGTCTGCGTGCCGTAGCACGTAGGGATTTTTCCGCCCGCCAAACCCACGACAGACTGAGCTAGTCAGCGGGGATAAGGCACGCCGGGCAAACAAAGGAGAAATCCCTAACAAATATAGGCTGCACTGACGACGGCTCGACAGTGCGTAGTCAGTTGCAACAAATGGCGCCCAAATAATTTGGCTTTCTTTTATATCTTTTCTTTTGGCAGATATGCTTTCGGCTGGGGTGGCAAATGTTTAATAGAAGCATTCTGTTGCCTCAGACATTTTTTTTTTGTTTTCGTTGGCTGTGGTGGTAATTATATACCTGAATTTTTCAATTATTTTGCATCACCTAGTCGAGCGGTCGTCAATGCAGCATTGGCGCCCATCTCGTGCTACTGTCTTGTGCTATGTGTCCAACAGAGCTTGTCTCTTCAATTTATATCTAGACTCTTGTCGTTGCGAGATTATCTTCAGAAGAGAAAATAAAAATGCGTCAATATCTTCTTGTCAATAGAATAAATCCGGTAATAGGATTTACATGAGTTTGCCGCACCTGGAGCAAAATATCCATTGAAATGACCCATGATCTAATCTTGATCCTTGTCCACCTGTAAGGTGTTGTTCATTCACTAGAACTTTTTCGAGCAGGATTCAGGACAGGTGATCATTGGAGCGTTTCTAAGTAACGACAAGATATCTATAGCTCCCCAAATTCCTAAGTCCTATTTTTTTCAATTTTATGTGAAATTTTATACCTTGTCCCTTCCGTACTGAATTCCCGTCTTGAAGAGGATCCGTCAGAATTATTTTTTTTTTATGCTTGCTATCCTTCAAAAGATCTGACTAATATTTGTTCGCTACAAATAAATAAAAATACAACTTATTATACTATTATAACATTTTTAGTGCATTTTCTGCTTCTGATACATATTTTGCACATTTAAAGCACAGTTACTTGAGCGAGATTATCACGAATTTTTATGATACTTGGTAGTTTGAATTGGACATTCGTTCAAGCTATAGCATTTCTTTTAGTGAATACTGTTTTACATAACAGGTACAAAGTTGCATGAATTTAGTGCCTTGGCTGTTAGTTTTTTTTGTTTCTTTGGGGTTTTCTTGGGATTCGAAAATATACATTTCTTGTTATTTTGATTGCGCAAGTTTTGTTTTGCGGTTAAGAATTTCTATAAAGAAAAAAAAACTATAATCTGAAGCAATGCGTCGCAGAACGAATAGCTGGGATCCCAGCTACACGCCTTTCCAGCATCAACTGGAACGCCTAAGTTTGTCACCATCTGCTGCTCAAGCCACAAGTAATACCGAGTCACATATATTAAATAATTCCTTCCCAAGGCAATCGGTTTCCCATTTGTCAGAGACCGAGCCAAGGAGAAGACGGAACACACGAGAGGAGGATTCTAGCTACCTTCAGGATCGGTCAAATCGACCAACTACGTCTGGCAATAATGAGGCGAGAGTAACCTTTCGGGATCAAGTCGAAGCAAGTCCTCAGTCATCCGTTAAATTACCTATGTCAAAATGGAATAATATATTTGACGAGTCTACTTCGGGTTTAACTGCACGACAGTTTATGTTTCGAGTGCTGTCTTTGGCGGAAGATTATTGCGTTCCATCGACTATTCTGGCAACTGATTTTCATCTGCTCTTGAAAGTTAAGGCATCCGATTGGTATTGGCGCTTTCGGGAGCAGAATTATCCTCTCATATGGAATAAATTGAGGTCGGAATTTTTGGAACGATTCAACGCATTTCGTTCCGAGGTGGATATACGAAGGATGTTGGATGGTCGTTTACAGAAAACAGGAGAGCGGTTCCAGGATTTTTTCGACGCTCTCGAGAGTATATCTTTACAGCTAAATATTCCCCTAACGGATTTAGATTTCCAATGCGTAGTGTGTAGAAACATGTCCAACGCCCTTAGAGCCCATCTGTCTGGAGTAGAATTTCACTCAACCCGTGAGCTTGTAAAACGCTGTTGTTTAGTGGAAGCAGAGTGGCAATTGTTAGGGTGGAACAGCGAGCGCGAGTTGATTCGTCGAACGCGTCCTGTGCACGAACTATATTTTGATTTGGATCGCGCTGATAATAGTCGGTCCAGTCTATCTACTTCTTCCACTCGTCATCCATTGTGGGACTACGAGGTAGGCACACAGAACGAGTCCAAGCAACATGATAGGCAGACAGTGCATTCGGATTTCCACGAAATTTCTTTGGAAAATTACAACATATCCCAAACCCCCAGTCGATCAGGTCAGTCATTTTTGAGACAACCCAGCTTTGAGGAAGAAACTCGCACGTATACAAACCGTGAAACACCCGCACTTAGACATCCAGTAAAATATAGTGAATTCACACCACCTACGATCGCGTCAAGGCAGGAAGTACATGCCGTGCAATCTGGTTCCAATGAATATACGAATAGAGGTCGCAAGATGGATGACAGAAATAATTTACGGGTATGTTGGAATTGTCACGATCTGGGGCATGGATTTATGGATTGCACGACTCCCATACAGCGTGTTTTCTGCTTTGGCTGTGGTCGCGATGGAATTTTGAAACCCAAATGTCCCAATTGTCAAGCGGGAAACTTGAACAGCAATGCGCTTCCCGCGGGGAGGTTGCGTATTCCTCCAGGCACTCGTTCCTTCCGACCCGAGATGACAGACGCGGCAACCAATATCGACCCAGAATTTCGCCGAACACGATAAATCCCTTAAATTTTCCTTCAAGCAAGCTCCCTACCATCAATTCCGAATGTGGTTGTACGCGATTGGCCCGCAAGCGCTCGGTATCGCGCTTCCATCGAGCATGGAAGTATTTTGCCAATAGGCGATGGCTTCGTAAAGCGTTTCTCGACACCATTCTGACACCGCAAGGAGAGAACCGTCCTTTCGCCATCATATCCATCAAGGGACGGGAACTTCAAGGGTTGCTGGACAGTGGTGCAAGTGTCAGCATCCTGGGAGCAGGAGCTTTGGACTGGATAGCGGAGCTCAATTTATACATGCATACCATGGCATCAGATGTTCAGACCGCGTCAGGTCATAGGGCTTCTGTTCTGGGATATGTTGAGACCTTGGTGAAATTTAGTTCGAAATCACGTCTGATTAAGTTCTTGGTCGTTCCATCGTTGACCAACCCAGTATACCTCGGAATGGACTTCTAGGACACTTTCAAAATTACACCGACTCAACAGGCGACGGTTGCATCCCTTTCTGAAGTTCCAACCCCGGCGTTTCACACTCTGTCTTCTGAGGAGCAGTCCCGATTACAGCGCGTCATACATCAGTTTCCCTCTTATAACATCAACGGCTTGGGTAAGACTACTTTAGTCTCTCATCATATTGACACCGGGTCCGCCAAACAGTCATTCAGAAACTGATGTATGATGAGCTAGATCGCATGCTGTCCTTAGGAGTCATTGAGGAAAGTAGAAGCGCTTGGAGTTCACCAGTCACGCTTGTACGGAAGCCTGGCAAAGTACGGCTATGTTTCGATGCCAGACGACTGAATGAGGTAACCCTGAAAGACGCATATCCATTACCTCTCATTGAAGGCTTATTGGCACGTTTACAGTCCACTAAATTTATTACGAGTTTGGACCTTAAAGATGCCTTTTGGCAAATTCCGTTAGATGCAGAATCTAGGGAGAAGACTGCGTTTACCGTTTCTGGCTGCCCATTATACCATTTCACAATGATGCCGTTTGGTCTGTGTAACGCTCCTCAGACCATGTGCCGACTAATGCACAAAGTGATTCCTCACGAGCTACATGACAAGGTGTTTGTATATCTCGACGATTTGCTCGTTACTAGCTCTTCTTTTGACGAACATTTGGATCTACTTTCCAAGGTGGCGCAGCTGCTTCACGCAGCTAAATTGACCATTAACGTCGAGAAGAGCAAGTTCGTACAGCGAGAGATCAAATACCTTGGATATGTGGTTAGTGATCGAATCCTCAAGGCAGATCCAGAGAAAATCTCCGGAATTGTAGGATACCCTACACCTAAGTCTGCAAAGGAGGTCCGGCGATTCATGGGAATGGCGGGATGGTATCGGCGGTTTATCCCCAATTTTGCGGCAGTGTCATCAGCCCTGACGGATTTGCTGAAGGGTAAGCGCTCGTTTCAATGGACAGACGCTGCTAATAATGCTTTCTTAGAGATTAAAAGACTGTTGATTTCAGCACCAGTGCTAGCTAATCCCGATTTCTCCCGAAGATTTTTCATCCAGTGTGATGCTAGTGCCACCGGGATCGGGAGTGTCCTATTCCAGAAAGATGATGATGGTGGAGAGCACCCAATCTTTTTTATGTCTGTAAAGCTTAACGCTGCGCAGCGCAACTACAGTGTTACTGAATTGGAATGCTTGGCAGCGGTGCAGAGCGTTAAGAGATTCAGAGCATATATCGAAGGGTTGCCTTTCACCATTTTCACTGACCATGCTAGCCTTAAATGGCTCATGGGACAGCAGGACCTCACTGGTAGATTGGCTCGCTAGAGCCTGAAACTGCAGTCTTTTGATTTTAACATCGAGCATCGTAAGGGAACTCACAACGTCGTTCCAGACGCATTATCGAGAGTTTGCGGGTCAATCGAAACAAGACAATCTCTAATAGGTCACTTGCCTGAGCACTACAGGCTTCAGGTAATCACTGATACGGCATTCCGAGCTCCTGAGTATTTGGACCTCATCGCCCAAATTGAAAAGAGCCCTGATGATTTTAAGAATGTGCACGTGTGTTCATTACTACCGGAACACACCATGACTTATGCACCGATATACCTCGAGCAAAATTATGGGTCCCTGAGAGTGAACGAGAGCAGTTGATCATGCGGGCACATGATGACCCTGGGGGGTTTCATTGTGGGATTCGAAAGGCTTTGGAGCTGCTGCAAAGATATTATTACTGGCCGCAGTTGAGGAAACAAGTTAAAGATAACATTTCTTCCTGCACCGTTTGCAAGCAGGTCAAGCCTTCGAATCGTGCCATGAGGCCACCCATGGGGAATCAAAGGGAAACAAATAGGCCATTGCAACGACTGTTCATCGATTTCATGGGCCCATACCCTCGTTCGAAGGCAGGAAATACTCAGTTGCTCGTGGTGTTGGATCATTTCAGTAAGTTTGTATGGCTCAAGGCCATACCCAAAGCCACATCGGAAGCAGTCGTGAAGTTCCTTAAGAACGATATCTTCTTGACGTATGGGGTACCGGAGCTCGTGCACTCGGACAACGGTGTACAATTTACATCTAAATGTTTCAAAACTTTTCTCCTTGAGTACGGAGTCCAGCATATCACTGCACCCTTGTATTAACCGCAGGCTAATGCATCAGAACGTGTCAACCGCTCCATACTTAGTGCCTTTCGCGCCTACGTCGGTGATGATCACAGGAATTGGGATGGACTGCTGGTCGAATCATGTGCAGCATTTCGAAATGTTGTTCATGAGGCGACTGGTTGTTCACCTCATTTCCTTTTGTTCGGTTTTCACCGTATCCAGCATGGCGACGAGTATAAATTACTCAGGCAAATGCAGGCAGTGGATGATGGAGAGATAGAGCTCTGTCCCCACACAGACGGGATGCGGTGGATGCAGGATAGAGTGAAGGCTAAATTGACTGAAGCTCATGCTAGAGGAGTCTGGGTGTACGATCTCCGGAGCCGCACAAAAACTTTTATCCCTGGTCAGGTAGTCTTCGTACGAAACTTTGCATTTAGTAGCGCTGTGGACCGATTCGCAGCTAAACTTGCCCCTAAGTTCCTAAGGGCTATTGTACGAAGGAAGTTAGGTGAAGTATCCTATGAGCTTGCTGATGAAAAGGGAAAAATAATAGGTGTCTATCATGCCAAGGACATTAAACAGTGATGAACTAACGAAAATTACCCGGCATTTGAGGACTCTTCTCAGGGTAGGTCGGCCCCACGATTTGTGACAGATCAGAATGACAGACTGGCAGACGGGATATTTATTATCCCAATGTTTGGTGACAGTCCTAGTTAATGTCCCATCAGCTGAAGTTATTGTTCAGAACTGTACCAGAATGGGATGGGTGAGGCCCTAATTGTATAAAAAGATGTTGAATTGGAAAGAAACCGCTCTAGCGGTACTGTGAAAATTTTTCGAACAAAGGAAAAGGGGACTTTGGGCATTCGAAGCTGAGAGTTAAGGGGACGAAGTTCAAAGAATCTTGGGTGTGATTGATTTTTTTGGGTAAAACAAGTTTTTGAGTGAAAAGTGAAATATAGAAAAAAAAGTAACTAAAGTTTTTCTTTCCGATGTGTAAAGAAACTAGTCAAGTAGTTGAATGAGACAAGTACAGTCACAGTTCCGTGGTGCCTTTGTTCGTTTAAACTTCAAATTAAAATTGAATGTTAACAAGTTGAATTCAAAACAATTGGAAAAGACTAAGACATTGGGAGAGTGCAGAATTCAAATTTGGAATTGATTGCAACAGATAGGCTCGTGAATATTAATTGGGCTTGTGAAGTCAACAAAGTCCGAGGGATAACTTTGCCCAGTAGCCGGAAGTGACTCCAATATACGAACGTATAAGTCCAAGTGTAGCTGCGGAGACCAAGAAAAGAAAATATACGCTATTCCAGCTACGACGATCAGTAAATCCATTTTCGGACTTGTTGGGAAAGGTCAAAACATGAACGTGAACAACTCTCAGGAGAATACTCACCACAGCTAAGTACGAAAATTTATTGCATGGTTATTGCAGAAGACTTCAGCCAGAACTTCTACTGATTATTAAATAAATTAAATTTATTTTCTTTGATGATGAGCCCCAGAATTTAAAGGATATCAAGTTAAAGAAGAAACATAAAAATTGATCACATTTTCTTTGATGCTGTATTTAAGTAGCAGTCACATCAGTTTGGAAGAACGAAAACTATATATTAATTTTTTTATTAATTTCTTTTAACAAACTTAATATATTGGTGTTAGGTTTTTTTTTCATAATATTTTTTTTGCATGATCATTTTGAATTTATATTTAAACATAACAGTTAATTATTTATTTTTGCACCCTGTTAGGAAGTATAATTTGAATTGTTTTGCTCCATAATACTTATTGTGCGTTATGTATTATCGGTGTAAACCAATTCCTGCCGGGGTTGGGTATTAAACAAACCTCACCCAAATTATTTATAAGTTGATTTGCTTTGATTTGATTTATTGGATTTTATTTGAATTATCATTTTGGAATTATTGAATTTTTGGTTTAATTGTCTTTTCTTTTGGTTTTCTTTTAGTACCTTTTTGTGTTGATAACTTCTAAAATGTTTTTTGAATAAACTTTAATAAAATTAATTCTGAAGGATCCTCTTCTTTCCCTGCTTGCTTGTGTTGGTCATTGTCCCAGTGATTTTTGAAATGTTTTAAGTGTTGTGCTGTCTGCGTGCCGTAGCACGTAGGGATTTTTCC
>CANBKX010000520.1:0-14051 GCA_947369275.1 Nemotelus nigrinus
TATATATATATATATATATATATATATATATATATATATATATATATATATATATATATATGTATATATATATATATATATATATATATATATATATATATATATATATATATATATATATATACAGCCTTGCCCAAAAGTATTAGGCACCCCATAAAAGATCACGCTGCATGTTTACTAATTGAGTATTGAATAAATCCTTTTCTTAGGATGACAGATAGGAGTCATAAATCATTAACTGGAATAGTAGACGGCATATTGTTTGGGTCATAAAACATCTGGTGCCCGAAAACAAAGGATTGGATGTTTTTGGTCGTATCGGTCAACGTTTCGTCACTTGTGTTTGGGACTCTAAATACTAAACAAGTTATTATTTTTGGTGAAGTGATATTATTTTTTTAGAAGTGAAGTGTACATTGATCCCTAATTTGTTCAAAAATGCCGAAAGCAAGTGAAATTAGTTTGGATAGTCGGGTAAAAATACAACTTCTACATGAACAAGGTAGATCACAAAAAGAAATTGCTAAGTTGGTGAAGTGTTCGCGTTGTGCCGTGCAATCTGCCATCAAACGATTCATCCAGACTGGCACTCACGCCAACAAACCAAGATCAGGCAGAAAACGAATAACCACGAAGCGCGAGGACAGAAAGTTAATACGAGAGTCCATGAGAAATCGGAAAAAAACGTCATCGGAGCTTTCTGCTGCCTTGTTCGAAGAGACTGGAAAGCCCATAAGTGCTCAGACAGTCAGAAGAAGACTTACAGAAGCGGGTCTTAAAGGATGCAAAGCCAGGAAGAAGCCGTGGCTTTCAGAGGCCAACAGAAGAAAACGGCTAGAGTGGGCTCTCCGGCACCAACATTTTACTGAGGAAGATTGGTCCAATGTGGTGTGGTCTGACGAATCTAACTTTGAGGTTAGTCAATTTTATTGGTTTTTGGAGTTAATAAGAATGATCACCTATTCAATTCACTTAAGCCTTAAAAGTTATGGGTATTTTAAAAGGGGACTTTTTTTCTCTCTTCTATAGGTATTTGGAACACCAGGTATGACCTTCAAGAGGCGACGTGTGGGCGAAGAATACCACCCAGATTGCATCGTACCAACGGTCAAGCACGGAGGAGGCAGTATTATGATCTGGGGATGCATGACTGTTGATGGGGTTGGCGAAATGTCTATTTGCGAAGGTCACATGAACAGTGAAACGTACATAGAAGTACTTGAAACTGCACTTGCGCCTTCGGTAATCAACATTTTCGGTGAAACTAATCTCGACGGAGTCATATTCCAGCAAGACAATGCACCTCGTCATAAGTCAGCGACTACGATGCGCTGGTTTACTGACAACAGTATTGACTTGTTGGATTGGCCTGCACAGTCCCCAGATCTAAACCCTATTGAGCATCTTTGGGCCATTTTGAAGCGGAGGATCAAAGAGCACTCTATTACAACCAAAACAGCATTAAAAAATGCGTTGGTGCAAGAATGGCATGCCATTACAAGCGAGGACTGTGCTAAGCTTGTACGCAGCATGCCAGACAGAATTCGTGCTGTCATTAAATCCAAAGGTGGACCGACTAGATTTTAAGTTCATTTAATTCATTTTTGTCTCTATTAATAATAATAAATCAATTTAGAAAGAAGAAGTTTTTTTTTCCGAAGATTTTAAGTAAATTTTAGGGTGCCTAATACTTTTGGGCAAGGCTGTATATATATATATATATATATATATATATATATATATATATATATATATATATATATATATATATATATATATATATATATATATATATATATATATATATATATATATATATATATATATATATATATATATATATATATATATATATATATATATATATATATATATATATATATCAGCACAATGATTAAGGGAGATAATCTCTGGAGTGGCCGATCTGATTGAGCTGAAATTTTCGGAGAACGTAGATGTATAAAGTAAGTAGGTCCACAGTTTTCTCAAATTCAGATATCCTAAACATTTTGGCGGCGGCGAGCGTTTTAGTGAATTTTGAGGAACTCCTATATTTCCAAGCAGTGTAAATTTTTGTTAAAGAAAAGTACTGGGAATGAAAACTAATAATGTTCTTAGCTTGTTTATGATAAACAATTGGAAGTTTTGAGCCATGTGTGCGTGCAGGGTGCCTAAAAGTAGGCAAGGAATTTTTTTTCAATTTTGATTTGTCATTACTTGTAAGAAAAACAATGGATCATCGTGAAAATAACAGAGCGTATTGATGTTGACTAAGATATGGCCCATATAGATTTTCAGCCTAGCTGTGGCAGGCTGCTGAAAAAAAATCCTTCATATCATTGACCTTCCTGAATTTTTTTTGATTTTTGACAAAAATTTCAAATCTTTGATATATTTTATCCTTTGTCCTTCATCTCAAGATAAAATTTTCAAAATTCCGATTTGCATAAGAACGGCAACCCATCACCAAATTTCCTCAATTTTCAGCACTCGAAAGTTCAGTTCACGATAACTGACAACCGGATAATCCGATCATAATGAAATTTACAGGACATGTTGGTATTAGCTAGGACCAGGTCTGATAGAAGTGATTTTGAAATGCGGGCAACCCTGTGGCAGTGGTACCATCTTGAAAAATAACTGAGTAAAAAAGCAACTTTTTGGCCTAGAACTTCCGATTCAGCCATCAGATTTTAACAAAATTTACACAATACTTGGACGTTACTCTATGTAAAATTTGATGAAATTTTGGTTGAAAAATTAGTATAGGGCTGGCAGCTGTGGTGATTTTTGTCTCATAAATCTCGCAAATTTGCTAAGCAAAATAAAGCTTTTTTCCCTATAACTTCCGGTCCAGTTTAGAAATTAAAACCAAGTTCAAGCAGTAAATGGGCCTTAATGTAGACCAAATGTCGTAGGAATTTCGTACAAAAATCATGAAAGGGCTGCCAGCTATGACCATTTTTACTAATGTTCGAACTTTGTCCAAAAATTCATGTTTCTATGTATATATATATATATATATATATATATATATATATATATATATATATATATATATATATATATATATATATATATATATATATATATATATATATATATATACATATATATGCATAAATATATATATATAAATATATATATATATATATATATATATATATATATACATATCATCAAAAAATTTCAGTGAAAAAATCTCAGGAACGCGCCATCCGATTGAACTGAAATTTTCAGGACACATTGATGTATATGCAGGATAGTGCCAGCTTTTAGAAAAAGTTAATAGTTTTCAACCCTTTGGCGCCGGCGGCCATTTAAGTGATATTTTTAATATACCTATTATTCCGTACACAAATCATTTGTGCACAAATAAAGTTGACGAAATTATTTTTGAACGTGCTATACATGTGAATCGGATAATGTTTGGGAATTGTTTAATCCCATGTGTGCGCTGGGTGCCTAAAAATAGAACGGGAAAATTCGAAAATACTTAAATTGCGATAACTTTTGACAGAGCTATTCAATCATTACGAAATTTTCAGAACGTATTGGTATTATTTAGTTTCAGATTTGTGTAGGTTTCAATGAGCGTGGTGGCAACCCTGTAGCAAGGGCAGGTACTGAAAGTTAAAACCTTCAAATCATCGCTTCTCTTGAAAAAATGCCGTTTCTTCAAAAAAAGCCACTTTTATGTAAATTTTGTGCTTTATTTAAATTAACAAAAACCAAAATTTGATATGGTATAACGGGCACGTCTGGTAACCCTTGCCCAATTTACCTATATTTTTAGCATCAAAAATTTCTGTTCACGGAAACTCACGATCCGATAAGTAGAATTAATTGAAATTTGCAGAATGTATTGGTCTTTTATAGGACTGATAGAAGTGATGTTGAAATGCAGACGATTCTGTGCCAGTGGTGCCAGCTTGAAAAATCACTAAAAAAGATAACTGCTTTTAACCCTATAAATTTTGATTGAATCGTTCGATTTTGACGAAATTCACACAGTAGGTGTACCTTACTTCAAACCACGTTTGATAGAACTTTGGTCGAAAAATTCGGTTGGAGCTGCCAGCTATGATAATTTTGGTGTCCTAAATTTGAAAAAATCAAAATTTGGAAGTGAGAACATTCAAACCATCAAATATCCTACAAATGTCCGTTTCTTACACTAAAACCAATCTGTTTACAAATCTTATGCTTTATCTACACGTTTAGAGTAAAACTTTGGAAATTTCATTTCGGACAAGAACGGTAACCCGATTCCAGTTAACCTATATTTTTAGCATCAAAAACTTATGTTCACGGGAGCTCACGAATCAATAATCAGATACAATTGAAATTACCAAAATGCATTGGACTTAAGTAGGACCAGGTCTGATAGAAGCGATTTTGAATTGTAGGCAACTCTGTGCCAGTGGTGCCATCTTGAAAAATTACAAAGAAAAAACTGCTTTTTGCCCTATGAAATGTGAATAAGTTACCAGATTTTCATGAAATTAACACAGTAGCTGAATCTTACTCTAAATTCTGTTTGATAGAAATTTGGTTGAAAAACTCGATTATTGCTGCCAGCTATGGTAATTTTTGTATCTTTGGTTTTGAAAATTCGCTCAGAAAAATTAAACTTTTTGCCCTGTAACTTCCAGCGCAGTCTTGAAATCAATACGAATTTCATACAATTAATGGAACCTATTATAAACATTATTCAGGCCAAATTTGGTTGAAAAGCCACGATAAGTTTGCCAGCTATTGTTGGATTTGTGTTTAATTGCAATATCTTTATTAAGCGGTTTATCGTAGAATTTTCAATTGGTAATGACATTCTAGTGACAATCAACAGCAAATATTAAGCTTTCGATTATTTGAAAAAACTCGCTGCAGGTAACCCTTAATTTCTTTATACTCCCATAACTGCGAATGTAATATAACAACGTGAAGCAGATGTGATATATTCTTGGCTTTGATACTGGCGAAAGGTTGCCAACACGAGTCGGGTGTGCTACTTTTGTATCAATAAATGCTTACAGTTAGTATTCATGCCGGAAACATTTACAATGAAAATAAATAACCAATGTTTCAATTCCCAAAGTTCTGCAAATTTTTCGGATCGCAGCCCCAAACACCAACTTCAGTTACAGTGCTGCAGGCACTGAGCAATTTCGTCATTGATATTGTATGAGATGCTGGTTTCAAAATTTTGTGAAATAAGCAACTGATAACGAATATAATTAACCCCTGTTTTTGCTGTCATAAACGTTGAAATTCGTGCCAGTGGTAATATCTGAAACCTTCAACCATATGAGTTATAATGCATTCTTGAGACCGAAGTAAAACATGGCATTTGAAACAGTTTGGCCATAATAAGCAGCTCATGTGGTGGAATATGCACTCAAAACCTGCACTATTCTTCTACTGTTCTTCGAACATTAGTGTTTCTAGCAGTTCAGGTGCGCTAGAGTTTTTTACTAATGTTCGAAGAAGAACATTAGTATTAAAATCACTTTGGCCAAAAATTCATATTTCTATATATATGTATATATATCATCAAAAAATTTCAGTGAAAAAATCTCAGGAACGCGCCATCCGATTGAACTGAAATAACACATTGGTGTATATGCAGAATAGTGCCAGGTCTCAGAAAAATTTGAAAATCTTTAATCCTTTGGCGCCGGCGGCCATTTTAGTGATATTTTTAATATACCTATTATTCCGTACACAAATAAGTTTTGCAAAAATAAAGTTAACTAAATAAATTTCGAACGTGTTTTACATGTGAATCGGATAATGTTTTGGAATTTTTTAACCCCATGTGTGCGCTGGGTGCCTAAATTGAGAACGGGAAAAATTGAAAATTTTTAAATTGCGATAACTTTTGACAGAGCTATTCAGTCAATACCAAATTTTCAGAACGTATTGGTATTATTTAATTGTAAATTCGTGTAGCTTTTGATGAGCGTGCTAGCAACCCTGAAGCTAGGGCAAGCACTGAAAGTGAAAACCTCCAAATTATCGTCTCTCTTGAAAAAATGCCGTTTCTTCCAAAAAAAACCACTCATATGTAAATTTCGTGCTTTATTTACATAGACCAAAAAAAAAATTTTTATGGTATAACGGACACGCTTGGTAACCCTTGCCCAATTTACCTATATTTTTAGCATCAAAAACTTCTGTTCACGGAAACTTACGATCCGATGAGCAAAATTGATTGAAATTTGCAGACTGTATAGGTGTTTAATAGGACCAGGTTTGATAGAAGTGATTTTGGAATGCGGGCGATTCTGTGCCAGTGGTGCCATCTTGAAAAATCATTAAAAAAGATAACTGCTTCTAGCCCTATAAATTCTGATTGAATCGTTCGGTTTTGACGAAATTCACACAGTAGCTGAACCTTATTTTAAACCACGTTTGGTAGAAAGTTGGTTGAAAAATTCGGTTGGAGCTGCCAGCTATGATAATTTTGGTGTCTTCAATTTGAAAAAATAAAAAAATTGGAAGTGAAAAAATTCAAACCATCGAAATTCCTAAAAATGTCCGTTTCTTACAATAAAACCAATGTGTATACAAATCTCATGCTCTATCTACACGTTCAAAGTAAAACTTTGGAAATTTCATGTCGGACAAGAACGGTAGCCCTTTCCCAGTTCACCTATATTTTTAGCATCAAAAACTTATGTTCACGGGAATTCATGAACCAATAATCAGATACCATTGAAATTTACAGAATGCATTGGACTTAAGTAGAACCAGGTCTGATAGAAGCGATTTTGAATGGTGGGCAACTCTGTGCCAGTGGTACCATCTTGAAAAATTACAAAGAAAAAAAACTGCTTTTTGCCCTATGAAATGTGAATTAGTAACCAGATTTTCATGAAATTGACACAGTAGCTGCACCTTTTTTGCACCAAATTAACTCTAAATTTCTTTATACTCCTATAACTTCGAATGTAATATAACAACGTGAAGCAGATGTTATATATTCTTGGCTTTGATACTGGCGAAAGGTTGCCAGCACGAGTCGGTTGTGCTACTTTTGTATCAATAATTGCTTACAGTTAGTATTCATACCGGAAACATTTACAATGAAAATAAATAACCGATGTTTCAATTCCCTAAGTTCTGCAAATTTTTCGGATCGCAACCCCAAACACCAACTTTAGTTACAGTGCTGCAGGCACTGAGCAATTTCGTCATTGATGTTATATGAGATGCTGCTTTCAAAGTTTGGTGAAATAAGCAACTGATAACGAATATAATTAACAAGTGTTTTTCTTTCATAAACTTTGAAACCCATGCCAGTGGTAATATCTGAAACCTTTTACCATATGAGTTATAGTTCATTCTTGAGACCAAAGTAAAACGTGGCATTTGAAACAGTTTGGCCGTAATAAGCAGCTCATGTGGTGGAATATGCACTCAAAACTTACACGGTTCTTCTACTGTTCTTCGAACATTAGTGTTTCTAGCGGTTCAGGTGCGCTAGAGTTTTTACTAATTTTCGAAGAAAAGTAGTATTAAACTCGTTTCGCCGAAAATTCATATTTCTTTATATATATATATATATATATATATATATATATATATATATATATATATATATATATATATATATATATATATATATATATATATATATATATATATATATATATATCATCAAAATGATTAAGGGAGATAATCTCTGGAGCGGCCAATCCGATTGAGCTGAAACTTTCGGAGAACGTAGATGTATATAGTAGGTAGGTCCACGACTTGCTTAAATTCAGATATCCTAAACCGTTTGGCAGCGGCGAGCGTTTTTGTGAATTTTGAGGTACTCCTATATTTCCAAGCTGCATGAATTTTTGTTCAAAAAAAGTATTGGGAATGAAAACTTATTATGTTCTGAGTTTGTTTATGGTAAAGAATTGGAAATTTTGAGGCGTGTGTGGGTGCTGCGTGCCTAAAAGTAGGCAAAGATTTTTCTTCAAATTTTGATTTGTCATTACTTCTAACAAAAACATTGGATCATCGTGAAATTTGCAGAGCGTATTGATGTTGACTAAAGTTTAATACACATGGATTTCCAAGGTAGTGCGCGTAACCCTGTAGCAGCGGCAGGCTCTTGAAAAAAAATCCTTCAAATCATTGAACCTCCTGAAAAATTTGTGATTTTTGACAAAAAATTCAAATCATTGATAAATTTTAACGTTTGTGCATCATGTCAATTTGAAATTTTTAAAATTCCGATTTGCACAAGAACGGCAACCCATCACTAAATTACCTCTATTTCCAGCACTCGAAAGTTCTGTTCACGAGAACTGAAGACCGGATTATCCGATCATAATGAAATTTACAAGACATGTTGGTATCAACTAGGACCAGGTCTGATAGAAATAATTTTGAAATCCGGGCAATCCTGTGGCAGTGGTGCCATCTTGAAAAATCAATGAGAAAAAAAACCGGTCTTTGGCCTATAACTTCCGATTCAGCCATCAGATGTAAACGAAATTCACACAATATTTGGATCTTACTTAAGATAACATTTAATGAAAATTTGGCTGAAAAATTAGAATAGGGTTGCCAGCTATGGTGATTTTTGTCTCCAAAATCTTGCAAATTTGCTCAGCAAAATAAAGCTTTTTTCCCTATAACTTCCGGTGCAGTCATGATATCAAAATGAAGTTAATGCAGTAAATAGATTTTGATGTGAGCCAAATGTCATAGGAATTTCGTACAAAAATCGTGAAAGTGCTGCCAGCGTTGTCCATTTTTGTAATTTTTTGGAATTTCTTTACTGCGCGATTATGTCATTAGATTTGCAAATGGGAACGATCCAGCAATGAAAATTAACAACAAATATTAACGCTTTAAAAATTTGAAAAGTTTTGAGGGTGGTAACCCTAAATTTTTTTTTCACCCGTATAACTTCTAGCGCAGTGATTCAATCGAAACGAAATTTATTGGTTGGGTTTAGTTTAACGTGAAGCAGATTTGGTATATATTTTGCTTTGCTGCTGACACAGGGTAACGAGCTTTAGCCATTTTCGTAACTATTGCATCAACAGGTGCTTCAAATTACATATACATATGCAAAACATTTGCAATAAAACTAGGAAACCAATTATTAAATTTTCTGAGTTTTGAACATTTTTTGGATGGCAGCTTCAAACAACGTTAACCGCTAAAGCTTTCGACGAAATCCTCCGATGAGAACGAAATTCAAAGGATAAGTTGATTTAAGTATGAGCTTGTGAAGGTAAACTTATTGCTGCTTCGTTGGGAAAATGTTGCCAGCACTGAACATTTTCATCATTTGTGTTATAGTTGAGTTCTGTTGCTTTGAACGAGGAATGGTTGATATGATTCTACAAAAAAGTGTATAACGTCTTTCCACATTGTCACTCAAAGACAATTTCTTCGAAAATTAGTTTTCTAGCGGTTCAGGTGCGCTAGAGTTTTTTTCTAATTATGTTTAGTTTCATTAGGTTTTCCAAAAGTAGACTATCCGATAAGGTTTTCTGGTTTGATTTATTAGTTTCGTTTATGTTGTCGAGTATTTTTTGACTGTCACTATCTATTGTTCTCTTGATTAGTTGGAAAGTTTTATTGAAGTTATTATGAATTTTGATTTGTTGGTTTACGTTTTCAATCACCTTGCGATTGTTTATGTCAATTTTACTTAAGTTGTTTTGTATTTGCAGTCTATCGTTGTTGTCCATTGTCCCAAAAGCTCATTTCATTGCCGTGCCTCCAAGGTCGATAAGACCTCGTCTTTGTCTTTTGGGTGTTAACGTTTTGATAATATTTTTGATTTCGTCGATTTGATGAAGCGCTATAATTTTTTTGGAACTTTCGTAAGTTGAGTTTACTATAATTTCTAATTTGGAAACGATGTCCAGAATTTTTTTAGGGTAAATAATATGGAGAATTAGATCAAATTTCAGTACTATGTCGACTTCATGTCGTATTTCCAGAATCATTTTCTTTCTTATGTATGGGATAAATTTTTGAGAGAATGTTCATTCATGGTTCCTAGAGATGTATTCTGCAACCGTACAACAAAACACACCGCAATCGTAACTGTTAGTCTGTTGGGGGAGTTCATTACATTTTCTTTTATGAATGTGCTAGTATGAATGGCAATATTTCGTTTGCCCAGTGATTCTTTGTTTAGATACTCTTGCAATGCGTCTAAAACTTTATTTTTTTTCCTCCAAGGGAATCGTAATATTTGATTGATTTATTTTGAATGTGAATAAATGCCATGGTCCAATGATTACCATTTACGTGGACAGGGATTAATATAATATCGTAGGAGAACATGTCAGCCTTTTTAGTCCATTTCCTAACTGAATCGCATCCTAATGATAGAAGTGTATTTATAAAAAAGGTGTTCATGGCATAAACCTTATTGCCGGTTTCAGAGTTTTCATTTTTACTTCGCTCTACAATGAGATTCAAATAAAAGTTTAAAATGTTGTCATTAAGCCATTTTTCGTCCTCCAAAGTAATGATGTCTTGCCTAGTTATATTCAAATTAAATTTTGAAACCAGAATGTCGTCTGGAGACCCTTCACTCTTCACCTTATCAAGAATAGATTTTTGGTGTTCGCTGAAATCCGGAAACTCTAACTTCATTTTCTTCGAAAAAGGGGGGTTATCTTCACTACGAGCGTTAATCAATTTTTCATCTTGCCCATCGGTATCGGAAATTTGTTCATACTTGAAAGGTCTTTTGATATTGCATTCATGAATATTTTTCAAATTATATTTCCTGTACTTAGGTTCTTCTTTGTGCCTAACAGATTTGTAATTCTTAATGAAACCTTCTTTCCTTCTCTCTATATAGTCTTCCCTGTTTGTGTTGATTTTATCTATTTGCTTTTCCTTAGATTTTTGTATTCGTTCTCTGATGATTTTATGATCAATTTTGTGTTCTTGCACTTCTATCGTTGCATTTAACATTTGAATTCTGGTCGGAAGTTTTTCCTCCAAAATCAATGCTCGAAATTTTTCAATAATGGTGCTATGATATCTCTCAACATCAGCGTTTCCGGTGCGGCTGTTTGGTTTGGTGAAATGATATTAATAATGATGATATAATGAGCTATCTTTTCGATGATAGTTTGGTTGTTTTTGTCTTCCAAATAAAAATTTACAACATGTTTCGAAAATTTATCCAAAAAATTTATAAAAGAGTGTTTTCAAAGGAAAAATATATTTACATGAATAATTTCACTCGTAGTTGTAGGTGTTTTTGTAAGACTAAACTTCTTTTTAATTGGGTTTCGATCATATTTTGATCCACTGCAAATATCGCAATAATTAATTATTTTATGGACGGCTTCTTTGAGTTTAGGGTTGTATATTTTACCTTTGATACCTTCATAAGTTGCAATAATACCAGAATGACCAGTTTCATATTTATGGAATAAGGATATCTGTTTATTTAGCTCTTCTTCGGATTCTATATCTGTTGCGAAGTTGGTGCACTTAACAAATTTCAAAGACTTCTGGTTTCGGAAAAGGTCTATAATTAATTGTTGCAGTTTGTTGTAATCATGGTCATTGAGTTCGGAATAAATATCAACTTTTCCTTTTTCAATCTATCTTCTCAATATATCATTAGCAACGTCATTTAAATCGACAAATATTCTTCTGTATTTAAACGAGTATTCGATTTCGGTTCTTTTAATTTTTTCCAATATGATTTGGGTTTTGAATCTATTTACGACTGTATCTAAAATCGGAATGTCGTCGTCAAAATTTTCCTTTCGGGAATGAATTGTTTGTGTTTCTAATGATCCGTGGATAGCGTGAACGTCACAGAATCATCTTCAAACATTTGAGACAAATTGAGATCGGGATCTTCAGATTCCAAAAAATTTATCTCATATGTGTCCGAATTGATTTTACTTAGGAAGTCGGCAATTTTATTTTCTTTTCCCTTAATGTATTCAATCTTCATGTTATATTCTCTCAAAGATACTATCCATCTCTGCAAACGTGGATTGATATATTTTCCCGCATATTTCGTATGAGGCCATTTTATCGGTTGGTGATCAGTAAGCAAGTCAAATTCGTTTCCATAAAGATAAAGTCTAAAATATTTTGTTCCCCAAACGATTTCGAGCAACTCTTTCTCGATTGTAGAATAGTTTTTTTCGTGACTATTCAGAGTCCGAGATGCGTAGCATATAGGATGCCCTTCCTGAATAAGGACTGCCTCCAAAGCGAAAATACTTGCATCGGTAATGAGTTTAAACCTTTTGTTGAAATCGGGATACCTAAGGATTGGATGGTTAGTTAGAATTTCTTTGAGTTTTTCAAAGGCTCCAATATAGTTGGGATTATTTGGGTTTATCTTCATGCCCTTCCTAAGGTATTTTGTAATTAGGTGTGCGATTTTCACATAATCCTTAATAAATTTCGGATAGTACCCAAGCATATAGATTTATAACTTAGCATATAGATTTATAGCACATAGATTTATAACTTAGATGCTTTGCTTTTATATAATCTTTTAGTGCTTTTATATAACCGAAGTTGTTTGTCATAAATTATGCTTACCACAGAAGGGGGATGATGCAGATGAATAAGCTAATAAACTTGGTTATAGATTCAAGTAACAAACAATAAAATTTCCAAAACTCGGAACATTTAAGCTTATTTTATTGTAAATGGTTTGCTTATGAATAGAAAATGGAAGCATCTGTTGGTGCGATATTTACGAAATTGTCCGGTGCTGGCAATCATGTGCTAGCACCATAGCTGCTTCACGTTGTGTTAAACCCAGCCTATGAATTTCGTTTCGTTTGAATGGCTGCGCTGTTAGTTATAGGAGTGAATTAAATTTTAGGGTTACCATCGTCCAAACTTTTTAAATTTTTGAAACGTAAATATTTGTTGTTAGTTGTCATTGCAGAATCATTCCCGTTTGGAAATTTTATGAGAACATCGCTCGAAAAAGCAATGTCCATCAATTACGAAATTCATCATAGCTGGCAACTCTTTCACGATTTTTCAACAAAATTCCTAAAGAATTACAACCGCAACAAGATATGTTTTTCACATGAATTTCATTTTGATTTCGTCACTGCATCGGAAGTTATAAGGAAAACATCTTTATTTTCCTGGGCAAATTTACAATATTAAGGAGACAAAAATTGTCGTAGCTGGCGTCCCTAAAATAATTTTTCAACCACATTTCTATGAAATCTATCTTAGAGTAAGGTTCACCTACTGCGTTAAAATCTGGTGGCTAAATCGGAAGCTATAGGTCAAAAACCATTTTTTTCCCCAGTGATTTTTCCAAATGACACCACTGCCACAGTGTTGCTTGTTTTTCAAAATCACTTCTACCAAATCTGGTCCTAGCAAATTCCAACATGTCCTGTAAATTTCATATTGATCGCATTATCCGTTCGTCAGTTCTCGTGAACAGAAGTTTTGAGTGCTGAAAATAGCGGTAATTTCATCACGGGTTGCCGTTCTTGTTTACCGCGGAATTTTGAAATATTTTATTTGACTTGGTGGACAAAAGTCAAAATTTATCAATAATTTGAATTTATTTTCAAAAATCAAAAAATTTTCAGGAAGGTCGATGATTTGAAGGATTTTTGTTCAGGAGCCTACTGTAGCTACAGAGTTGCCCGCACAATCTTGAAAGTTCATGTGTGTAAAACTTTAGTCTATGTTAATACGCTCTAAAAATATCACGATGATCCATTGTTTTTCTTAGAAGTTATGACAAATCCAATTTTGAAAAAAAAAATCCTCGCCTACTTTTAGGCACTCAGCGCCTACACAAGGCTCAAAATTTCGACTTCTTTATCATAAGCAAACTTAAAACATAATAAGTTTTCATTCCTAGTACTTTTTTTGAACAAAAATGTACACTGCTTGGAAATATAGGATCACCTGAAAATTCACTTAAATGTCCGCCGCCACCAAAAGGTTCTGATCTCTAAACTCTAGCAAGTCGTGAACCTACCTGTTGTATACATCTACGTTCTCCTAAAATTTCAGCTCAATCGGATCGATTTTGCTGATATATATATATA
>CANBKX010000521.1:0-18744 GCA_947369275.1 Nemotelus nigrinus
TTATCTTTTTCGCTAAGTGATGTTGCTAATGAAGATATTGTGTCACAAAAATTGCTGTAGATGGATTCTTCAGATCTAGGGGGGATGTAGACAACAGCGATGTAAGTTGAGTTGTTATTAGAGGAGATCCGAACAATTATACATTGGAAAAAAGCATTTGGGGTGGTATCAACGAGCTCACTTGAAAATGTGTTGCTAACAGCAAGTAAGACACCACCTCCTCGCGACTGACCCGTAGAACAATAATCCCGGTCGCTTCTGTAAATGGTCCAAGTACTATCAAGAATCTCCTCATTTTTATGAGAGGCATTAAGCCAAGTTTCCGTGATGGCGAGTAAATTAAACTGGCATGATTTGGCGTCAAGGTATAATTTACTTAGCTTGCCTCTCATACCACCACAGTTGTGGTAAAAAAGTTTGAGGCTTGTCTGAGTTTGGTTAGGAAAAATGCCTAACAGGGTTGACTGATCTTTGAAGAGATTCAGATGTCATATTGCTACCTATACCTATGTTTGCGGCAGCCTGATTGGAAACCTTGGAGCAGATTTTATTATCTACGCTAGCATACCTGCTTGAGTGAGAAGATGACGCGTCAAATGCTGGGGGTATAGATGCATAATTATTATTACGAGTAGATGCATAACGAGTTAAAGCATCAGTTAACGAAGGTGATGAGAAAGTCTTATGGGCGGAAGGAAGTTGGGCAAAGGAGTGGCTAGGGATACAATTTTTTTTTTACAATTTTTTGATTCTTATTCCTAGTTTTGCCGGTAATGTTTCTCCAAGGGCTGAATGTCATTCCCTTCCAGTTGATGTCGCCGTTGTTTCTACTCCAGCACGTAAAAAGCCACGCATATTTTGATGGAACAAAAACTTTACACCGTCTGGAGGATTTATGTTTGGACTTTGGTAATAATTTTTGTTAACAATTTTTGATAACAATCCTTCATGAAAAATTGAACATGAAAAAGATTTTTTCTACGTGAGTGCTGCGATTGCTTTCAGTGGAACAAAAACAGCAACGAGTCGACGACTCAGAGAGCTGTTTATCGCTATTTACTCGCAATAAAAAGGATTTTCTGTAACGATACGTGACCATGGATGAAACATGGATACATAATTTCACTCCGGATTCGAATCGGCAATCATCTGAGTGTCGCATGGCTGCCAAAAGCCGCCCAAAGCGTCCAAAAACGCAACAGTCTGCTGGCTAAGTCATGGCGTCTGTTTTTTGGGATACACATGGCGTGATTTTCATTGACTACCTAGAGAAAGGTAAACCGATCAACAGTGATTATTATATTGACTTGTTGGTACGTTAGAAGGAGGAGATCGCAGCAAAACGCACATGAAGAAGAAAAAAACCATTTTACACCAAAACAATACACCATGCCACAAGTCCATGAAATAAATGGCAAAATTGAACGAATTGGGCTTTGATTTGCTGCTTTGATTTGCTTCCCAGAAACTACTGGCTCTTTGCTGATCTCAAAAAAATGCTCAAGGGTCAAAATTTTGGCTCGAATGAGGAGGTAATTGCCGAAACTGAAGCCTATTTTGAAGCAAAGGATAAATCCTTCTATAAACATGGTAAAGAAATGTTGGAAAGGCGTTGGAAAGAATGTATCACTTTAAAAGGAAATTATATTGATGAATAAAAATGATATTGGAAAGAAAATGTTGTTTTCGTTGTTAGTCTCGGGACTTATTGCACGATGTGTTATATATATATATATAAATATATATATATATATATATATATATATATATATATATATATATATATATATATATATATATATATATATATATATAAATATATATATATATATATATCTATATATATATATATATATATATATATATATATATATATATATATATATATATATCTATATATATATATATATATATATATATATATATATATATATATATATATATATATATATATCTATATTTATATATATATATATATATATATATATATATATATATATATATATATATATATATATATATATATATATATATATATATATATATATATGGCAACCCTTTTGCGGAATATTGGTTTGCGTCAGAGAAAACGTAGTAGCCATAGGTTTTTGGAAAAACATTCGATTCGACTGTCAGTGGCTGCAGAGATAATCGGCATAGTTCCCCAGAGAGCACGTTACATAATTTATAGCATAGTTTTATGAAACAATAAATATAAATTGGAGTAAAGCAATTGTAGAGTTATTTACACAATAGAACGACTCTTGCAGCTTCTCCCATATTGGTTACCCTTACTTGAAAACGCTCCTAATAGTAAAAATAACAGTGACCACGTTTCATCGCGGGTGCTTAATAGGCTAGCGCATGCGTTAACCAAAACGTAATTTTTTCCAAATATCATAAACTATGAGTGCTTCAAAAAAACGGGGAATCGAAGACGCGAAAAAACGTGTGACTACTCCAGCCAAACGAACAACACCGCCGCCTTCAGATGATAAAATAGCATCACCAATTGCAGGCATGATGGTTCCCGAAAACCAGGGTAGCGAACAAATAAGCGATACAGGCGCCAAAATGGCGCTCGCTACATCGTCCCTTGACTCAATACTGGCAAACGCAGATTCTGCTGGGGTTGGAAAAAATCAATGAAAGCATACAGCTATTTCAACAAACATTGACGACCACGATCCTGGCACAACATGCCACAATCAACGCCATGCCTTCTACATCAAAACTGACATCCGACCCGAACAATAAGATACCGTCAGTGCAAATTAACCTAACAGAAACAGTACCGATTCCGCCACAGAAGATGTCACCGGGTGGAGATTTTGCAGATAAACCACATTCGGTTGTGTTTGATGCACCCAGATTTGAAGGAAATACGCACAGACAGCTAAGTGATGCTACAACACATGTTTGGTCTCGAATCGCCATGCCGAATTTCCAAGGTGCACACAAAATATTCCTTCACTCGACTCGAAGCATGGATGGATGGCAATCATATTTGCACGGAAGATCGTCATTTTGATGTTATAAAAGCTGCTTTAGAACCAGACACCGCAATGCTGGTAGATTGCGTATTTCGAAATCCGCCATCTTGTCAAAAATACGAAACTGTCAAGCGAATGATTTTAAACGCCTACGATGTTTCACATCACAGCAAAGTACGTCAGTTACTTGAGAATGTGCATTTGAACGGGCAAAAAGCAACAATTATGTTAGCTGAGATGCGTTTCCTGTACGATGGCCCGGATAATGACATTTTAAAGTCAATATTTCTCGCCCGGTTGGATTTGTGGACACGTACCATGCTGGAAAGCACCATGCGTTACCGCAGCACACCAATGTCACTATCCGAAATAGCCGAAGAGGCAGATAAACTCATGGAAAGCATGGTGGATAGCCCGCAAAATAACATCGGTGCGGTAGCAACGCAAAATAACGATATTAGAGCCGCTATCGATCAACTGACCCGCGAAGTGGCTGAAATGTGTTCCTGGCACACGAAAGGACCTAGCCGATCTCCGAGTCGTAGCCGCCACCCAAGCAGCGCTCATACGCACTACGCCTCCAGGAATTATTCATCGACGCCAGACGATAAGAAGAAAATATGCCATTACCATGAAAAGTTTAGAAGGCCAACACAGGAACAAAAAGTGATACCCTAATTGTAAACTTTTCAAGGAATGGCAGATCGCACGTAAGCAGCTTCAAGATCGCTTTTCAAAAAACTAATGCACGCTGATTCGCACGCTGGCGCTCATATTTCTGTGAATCAGCTAAAATCAAGGGAATCAATACTGCCAACGACTACACAATCTTTATCTACACTGGAAAATGAAAAGGAAAAACCAACCAAGAGCGAAAGTGATTTGATCCCAGCGCAACGTTTCACACGCTTATCAATTTATGATTCAAAAAACCGAATCAATTTCATAATTGATACAGGTGCCGAAGTCAGCATTATTCCAAATCGAAACCGAACCCAAATTACACCGCGCAAATTGTATGCGGCCAATGGTGCAGTGATTCAAACATTTGGAACGCAACGACTCGAGGTAAATCTTAACCTCCGTCGTGCATTCGACTGGACATTTGTCGTAGCCAACGTCACTGACGCCTTAATAGGAGCTGATTTTTAAGCTTACCACAATCCAATAGTCGATATAAAAGGAAAACGAGTGATCGATAACGAAACGTCAATGTCAGTTAAAACGAAAATTCATCGTTCCGAGGTAGACACTATCACAGCACACCATATTAGCGAGCCGTATGCATCCACCATCAGGAAATACTCAACAATAATTGGACTGGCCGAAAGCAAACTCCTTCCGACAACCAGTGGTCTACATCATATAGTAACTGTAGGTCCACCAGTGTTCGCAAAAGCACGGCAGTTGTCACCCGAAAAATTGGAAGCAGCAAAATCCGAGTTCCAGCATTTGCTGCGGGCAGGCATCGTTCGTCCATCAACATCACCATGGGCATCACTATTGCATATGGTCAAAAAACCAAATGGATCTTGGCGACCATGCGGAGATTACCGGTCTCTCAACGCCATTACTGTGAAAGATCGATATCCTCTGCCATTCATATCCGATATCGCTGGATTTCTAAATGGACGTAAGGTCTTTAGTAAAATAGATCTACAGCGAGCTTACAATCAAGTTCCTGTCAATCCAGATGACATCCCAAAAACTGCCATCATCACACACTGAAAGAAAAATTCTTGGTTGGTTCAACTATTTTTAATAGTATTGCAGCGATTCATTCAAAATCGTTAAACGAACTACGGAAAATAGTTATTTTTACTATGTTAATATAGTTAATTTAACGATATAAAAGTAGTTGGCTCTGGTTATACAAAAAATATCGCAACGTTCATGAAATTAACTGTTTTAATTGTTTCATAACCACGAAAAATAGTTCAAACTTCAACGTTTCGAATTATCAACAGTTTTTATGGTACTTAAACTACTTTGCAATAGTTGATTTCAACAAACGTAATTCAGTGAGCAACGTCTTTGGAATTATTCTACGCAAAGTAGAATGGTTTCAACATTTGGACGCTTTTCATGCTCTGAATAAATTTTTTTTTGTTTATCAACCACGCGTCATGGTGCATAAAAGTAATCAACAATTTTCTTATAGTTGTTTTAACTATAGCCCTAGTTGATGCAAAAACAACTAAGGAAAACTGTTGATTTTTCATACTCCTCATACTCATGCTCCTATTCTATCATAGAAGTTTCATATGATACATGGCAAAATTGTGTTCGGTTTCCTGTTCGATATAATTCATATTCATGTTATGCTGTGAAGCCTTTATATTACGTTGTATGACGCTATTTTGTTCACAATACAGCGTTTTCCGCTGTGGCAAAACAGTCGGCTGTGGCAAAGCGCAGTTAAAAAATTAGAATGCACTGTTTTGTATGGTAACGCGCACAATGGCTGCGGCCGAATTTGCAGCAGCGGCCGAATTTGCCAAATTTCTAATTTTGCCGCATTGCTAGCGGTGTTACCTACCATAGGTTGGCATCACCACTAGGTTGAATTAAATCTGTTTGAATTAGGTTGAATGGTCTGGTGGAATAGACAAGCGATGGCTGATGTGATGATAAGCCAACCTAATCCTCGTACAACAGGATTTAGCAATACAATGAAAGAAAAACTCGTGGTTGGTTCAACTATTTTTAGTAGTATTGCAATGATTCATTCAAAATCGTTAAACGAACTACGGAAAATAGTTATTTTTACTATGTAAATATAGTTAATTTAACGATATAAAAGTAGTTGGCTCTGGTTATACAAAAAATATCGCAACGTTCATGAAATCAACTGTTTTGTTTGTTTAATAACCACGAAAAATAGTTCAAACTTCAACGTTTCGAATTATCAACAGTTTTTATGGTACTTAAACTACTTTGCAATAGTTGATTTCAACAAACGTAATTCAGTGAGCAACGTCTTTGGAATTATTCTACGCAAAGTAGAATGGTTTCAACATTTGGACGCTTTTCATGCTCCGAATGAAATTTTTTTGTTTATCAACCACGCGTCATGGTGCATAAAAGTAATCAACAATTTTCTTATAGTTGTTTTAACTATAGCCCTATTTGATGCAAAAACAACTAAGGAAAATTGTTGATTTTTCATACTCCTCATACTCATGCTCCTATTCTATCATAGAAGTTTCATATGATACATGGCAAAATTGTGTTCGGTTTGCTGTTCGATATAATTCATATTCATGTTATGCTGTGAAGCCTTTATATTACGTTGTATGACGCTATTTTGTTCACAATACAGCGTTTTCCGCTGTCGCAAAGCAGTGGGCTGCGGCAAAGCGCAGTCAAAAAATTAGAATGCACTGTTTTGTATGGTAACGCGACAATGGTTGCGGCCGAATTTGCGGCAGCGGCAGAATTAGCCAAATTTCTAATTTTGCCGCACCGCTAGCGGTGATACCTACCATAGGTTGGCATCACCACTAAGTTGAATTAAATCTGTTTGAATTAGGTTGAATGGTCTGGTGGAATAGACAAGCGATGGCTGATGTGTATTGTGATAAGCCAACCTAATCCTCGTACAACAGGATTTAGCAATACAAAAGAAAAAAACTCTAGCGCACCTGAACCGCTAGAAATACTAATGTTCGAAGAACAGTAGAAGAATTGTGCAGGTTTTGAGTGCATATTCCACCACATGAGCTGCTTATTACGGCCAAACTGTTTCAAACGCCACGTTCTACTTTGGTCTCAAGAATGCATTATAACTCATATGGTGGAAGGTTTCAGATATTACGACTGGCATGAATTTCAACGTTTATGAGAGCGAAACACGGGTTAATTATATTCGTTATCAGTTGCTTATTTCACAAAATTTCGAAAGCAGCATCTCATATAACATCAGTGAAGAAAATGCGCAGTGCCTGTAGCAATGTAACTGAAGTTGGTGTTTGGGGCTGCGATCCGAAAAATTTGCAAAGCTTTGGGAATTGAAACATCGGTTATTTATTTTCATTGTAAATGTTTCCGGTATGAATACTAACTATACTAACTATAATACCGACTCGTGCTGCCAACCTTTCGCCAGTATCAAAGCCAAAAATATATCACATCTGCTTCACGTTGTTATATTACATTCGAAGTTATAGGAGTATAAAGAAATTTAGGATTACCTGTAGCGAGTTTTTTCAAATAATGGAAAGCTTAATATTTCACTACAATATCATTACCAATTGAAAATTATACGATAAAACCGCTTAATAACGATATTGCAAACAAACACAAAACCAACAATAGCTGGCAACTCTATCGTGGCTTTTCAACCAAATTTGGCTTGAATAATGCTTATAGTAGGTTCCATCAATTGTATGAAATTCGTACTGATTTCATGACTGCACTGGAAGTTATAGGGCAAAAAGTTTTATTTTCCTGAGCGAATTTTCAAATCGAAATACACAAAAATTACCATAGCTGGCAGCACCAATCGAATTTTTCAACCAAAGGGTTTAGCCGGATAAGTATGATGAATCGGCCCCCAAACGAAAACCTAAATCAAAACTAGTGTTTTAGTATCGACTTGATGCACGATTGCTATAAATGTGTTTTTTGCCGCCCCACCCCGCTTTGACCTTGAGATATGGGGAAAAATTGAGCGTAGGCATGACTGCCATTCAAAATGACATATCTCAAAAAGTAATTGAGCTAGAAAGACAAATCCAACGCAAGGTTTTAAGTAACCTTGATGAGCATATTATATATTTTTTTTAGATTTTTCGACGAACTGTGTATGTCAATAAATATAAAATAAGTATAAAAATTATTACTATTTCAGTGTTTTCTGTGAGCGACAATCACTGAAATAAGATATATTGTAATACATGACATTCACTATTACTCATAAAAATTTCGTAAAAAAAAGAGTGGTGCAACACTTTGAAAAAAAGCATCGAATTTGATGCGCACCAGATTATATAAAGACACGATATTGACATAAGCTCATGCTTAGATATTTTATGAATTATTGCTTGAAAATATAAAGCAAAGCACACGCCGTTCCAGATAATAAACTAAGTATATTTAAATTGCGTAGTTTAGTATATATAAATAACCGTTTAGGTTTTTTAATTTTTGTAAATAATATAATATTGAACTACACAAAAATATATTTGAATTAGTTTGGAACACATTGTTTTTATTTATTGATTTTTATCGAACTATACAATTGCAGTATAATATAGAGCAAGCATACAATATTAGATACCCTATAAAATATTGGCTTAGATAGGGCGCAGATGTTTAGGGAGATTCCATAAACGTATGTGGCAAAGTGCTACAAACCATACGCAAAATGTGACGTTGGTCGCGGAAACACTTCTAAACATATTGTGAAAGCAAAAGAGAGAATTTCTTCAAGAAGGAACGATCTCGGTGTGGATTTGATAATGAAATTAAAATTAATTCCTATTTTGGCTCTTACGATTTCACGCCACGAAACAAACGACTGTATTTTGTACTACGTTCGAACATCACGTTGTTATAGGTAGATAATTGCATTTTGTGGTTCCAGCCCTGGTCAACGAGACAAATATGCCTGTTCGAAAAATGTCCTATAATAACCTCCGGTTACCTTTCGTGTTTTATGGCCTAATTAAGTGTGCATTCTACACTAGTAAGATAGAGCATACCAGCACGTGCGAATTGATTTTGGTTTATGACCCTACCTCACATAAATGATAATGAGAAATCCAAGAGATATTTTAATGTACTGAATATTTGCAAGTACTTTCTAAGTTTTTATATTCGAGGGTAGTTTTTGTTTATGATAAATATTTGCCTACAGCAGGAGAGTTTGGTTAAAGGTATATTTCAGTAACTTTACAAAAAGTCAGCTACCAGTGACGCAGCATAGCAGAGCTACGTGTAAATCTAAGTGTACTTTGATTATCGTTCATTGATTAAATAATCAAAAACATTCATATAAACATTATCGCGGCATCATTTCCTGTAGAAATTAATTATTATTTATTATTAATAGCCATTAAATTATTTTTTGCCAACAATTATGGCAGATAAGTGTAAAAACTGTAATAAGTTTCTACGTAAAGTGCCTGGATGCAGGAAAGTTATAAAGACTGAAGCAGAGGCTAAAGTGGTTAGTGACTGTTTGAACAAAATAATAAAAGTTAGTGATATCCTCTGTAACAAGTGTCGGCTTAGCTTCTATAGAGCAAAAAAAGCTTCGGCCTCTGGATCTATGGCACCTGACCTGGTGTCTGTAAGCATGGTATGCGATGAAGCGACAGCAACAGAAGTGCCAGAACAAGCTGCTCAAGTATGCGGCGAAGCGATTACTACAGAAGCACCAGAAGAAGCTGGCCAAGTATGCGACGAAGCGATGACTGCAGAAGTGTCAGAAGAACAAGTCAACTCTGAAGATTCCGATGTAAGTAGTGATAATGATGTTACATATAAATGTCATCAGAAGGATGATTACATAGAAATACCATTTAAACGCGTTGTGTCTACTCACAAATATTGTATTTTGTGTCGAAAAACAAGTGATCTTAAGATAATATCTTTAGAAACGCGAATGAAAGTGTTCGTTAAAAAACGAATATTCATACCAAACGGTGATCGTTGCTGTCCAACTCATTTAATTGGAAATTTTTTTTATGAAGATGATTTGTCACAGCTGCGCATTGTTTCTAATACCAGCGAAATTGAGGAAACAGAATTGGCACGATTTTTTAACACGCTGGCAAATAATTCAAAATCATCAATTTTTGAAAGAATGAATGAATTCGATATGTCGGAAGATCAATTAAAAACCTTGACTGGATTGCCTTGGGAAAATATAATAAATCTTAGATTACTGCTCACGTCAATGCGAGACACTTGCACACGTTCTGTTACTCAAGCTTTAATTATATTTTTATTCAAACTCAGGACCGGCAACTCAAATAAAACAATTGCCAGTATTTTTGGCTTACTTTACGAGCAACAGGTGTCAGAATATTTCGCTCAAATAATGGCAAGTTTCGAAAAAGACATTTTGCCATACCATTTCGGATATACCACTGCTTCTCGACAAGAGCTTATAAGTAATACTTGTAATACTGCAAAAAAAATATTAAATATTACTGAAAATCAGCTGATATTGATTGTGGATGGTACATATATTCGCCATCAAAAAAGCAAAAATAACTATTTTCAAAGAAGATCATACTCAGGACAAAAAAAGACACATCTTTGCAAGCCGTTCACACTATGCACCACAAACGGTTTTGTCGTTGATTTTGCTGGACCTTATTACGGTACCCAAAATGATGCTTCAATCATCAAAATTGTTTTAGAAGATATTTTGCGTCTTACTACACTTCTATTACCGAATGATATATTCATTGTTGACCGCGGATTTCGTGATGTCGTAGAATTTTTGAAGAAAAAGAACTTTAATGTTCTCATGCCAGCATTTAAAGGCAACAAACCTCAGTTGAGTACGGAAGAAGCCAATATGTCAAGAATGATAACAAAAATTAGATGGGTGGTTGAAGCTGTGCACGGTAATATTGCACAAAAATATAAACTATTACATCATTCTGTTGACAATAAAATGTTGCCTAAGCTGGGGCTGCTGTGCAAAATTGTTGGTTTTCTGCATAATAATTATGGCAAAAGACTTGAATCGGATGGAAAATTAAGCGATGTTATCGTTCATTACATGAAAAATAGAATGCACGTAGAAAATAGTCTGAGTCAAGAAGCATTAAATCAACGTTGGAATCGAAAAAAATCCACATTTCAACGTTTAACGGCATTTCAACTTGTTGATTTTCCGCATTTAAGTGAAGAGCAGCTCAAGATTCTATTCACAGGTTCTTATCAATTTTCACAGGCTCTTTCATACTTGGCCGAATTATTGGACGATCAAAACAATCTTTCGATCCAATATGTAAAAACAGGCTCTAACATATTCAAAGCAGAAGTGAAATCAAAGCATATAAATAGCAAAGTGTATCGTATTTACATTGAATATGTATCTAACGGTACTGATTTCAATAGCATTCAGCGTTATTGCTGCGATTGTCCTAATGGCAACCGCACAGTGGGATGCTGTTCGCATGTAGCAGCTATAATATACTTTTTGTCATACGGACGGTATTTGTCCAGAATTTTGCGTCCTGCCGAGATATTATCAAGTATATTTGAAACACAAAATATTCCAACTGTAATTAATTACAATAGTGATGACGATTAATATTGTTTTCTCCATTTAATTTTGAATAAGTTTGTAATATTAATAATTATATAATCATATATTAAAATACCGATGTAACGCTAATTGTTTGCAATAGAATAATAAACAACTTAACGAGAAGAAAAATTGACTGCTTTTTTTTACGTTTTTGATTGATATCGATTCATAAAATATTTATAAATGAGTCTATGTCAATTTTATGTCTTTGTATGGTGTGGTGCGTATCGAATTCGATGCTTTTTTTCAAAGTGTTGCACCAACTTTTTTTTTACGAAATTTTTATGAGTAATAGTGAATGTCATGTATTACAATATATCTTATTTCAGTGATGGTCGCTCACAGAAAACACTGAAATAGTAATAATTTTTATACTTATTTTATATTTATTGACATACACAGTTCGTCGAAAAATCTAAAAAAAAATATATAATATGCTCATTAAGGTTACTTAAAACCTTGCGTTGAATTTGTCTTTCTAGCTCAATTACTTTTTGAGATATGTCATTTTGAATGGCAGTCATGCCTACGCTCAATTTTTCCCCATATCTCAAGGTCAAAGCGGGGTGGGGCGGCAAAAAACACATTTATAGCAATCAATCAATCAATCAATCATTTATTAAATTCGTCTTATGCAGACTATACACATACAATAAAAATTAATTATTCTTACACAGAATTCGTTTAAGTGATGCTGTAGATAAATGAAAATCAAACTTATAATAAGCTTCGTTAAAGCATCTACTTATTGAAGTGACTGGTTCATTGCAACCATAATTGGTCCGATGTTGAGGGATCGACAAAAAGTTAACACACCTGACACGTTTGTTATTAATGTTAAAATTAAGTTGGCTTAATAAGTAGTTTGAGTCAACGGTGCCATCCAAAATTTTCGCGGCAAATAAGATTTTGGAATTTTGACGTCGAGAGTCCAAGGTATCCATTCGTAAAAGATTTAAGCGGTCTTGATAAGGAGGTAGATGTAAAGGGTCATACCACGGAAGACCGCGGAGGCAGAAACGTAAGAACCTCTTTTGAATTGACTCAATTTGGTCTATGTAGACTTTTTGATATGGTGACCATACAATACTTGCATATTCGACAATAGGTCTTACTAAGCTACAAAAGAGGGTCTTAGTTAGAAAAATGTCGTTGAATTCCTTCGAACGTCTTCTGACAAAACCTAAGGCATTGCTAGCTTTCACAACGATTGAATCGATGTGATCGTCAAATGTGAAGGATTGATTCAGCAATACTCCTAAATCGAGTACTTTCGCTGATCTATTTAAAGATGTACTCAAAAGTGAGTATTCATAGATTACAGGATTATTTTTGCGTGTGTAAGATATAATCGTACACTTGTCAGGATTAATTAGGAGATTGTTATCGGAACACCATTTGGCAAATCTGTTTAGATCCTGCTGCAAATCATTGCAATCGTTAAGGTTTCTCACAACTTTGAAAATTTTAGCGTCATCGGCATAAAGAAGAACAGAAGATGACTGTAGAATGGAACCTACGTCATTAATAAATAAGGCGAACAGTAAAGGGCCTAGATGACTACCTTGTGGAACACCAGACGTGGTTCTAATTTCAGATGACAAGGCACCGCGAAAGGATACACGTTGAGTTCGATTCGTCAAGTAAGAGTCAACCCAATTTAAAAACAAGTAAGGGAATTGAAAGGAATGAAGCTTAGCTAAAAGTATAGAGTGATCAAGCTTATCAAAGGCTTTCGTCAAGTCTGTGTAGGCGCAGTCAGTTTGGAGCCCAGCTTCAATTGAGTTGGTTATTTGGTGAGAAAATTCAATCAGGTTGGTTGTGGTTGAACGACCTTTCATGAAACCATGCTGATACGGAGCCATAATTGATTTGCAATGAAAGGCTACTACATTCGTGACTATGGCTTCAAAAAGTTTTGCGACACAGGGAAGTTTTGCAATAGGTCTATAGTTGCGAGCGTTATTACGACTCCCTTTCTTGAATAAAGGAGTGACGGTGGAGTATTTCCACAAATGAGGAAAGATGCCTGTTTTTAAGGATGTATTGAAAATATAAGACAGCACAGGTAGTAGTGACGACACACAATATTTCAAGACCAAATTAGGTATGCCATCTGGGCTAGGTGTTATATTATTGTAAAGTTTATTAGAAAATGTGATAATAGTGTCCTCGTCAATTTTTAAATCCTTCATCTCCAAAGAAGAAACTGTTGAGTTCGTCAAGTAGGGTGAAAAGTGTCTGGAGTTAGGAAAGTCCGTACGATAGGCTTTACGGAAAACGGAAGCAAATAAATTACTAATATCAAAGGGATCATCAAAATAAGAGTCGTCAGATTTAAATGTGAGTGGATACCCATCGTTATAAGTCTTAGAATTAACAAAATTCCAAAATCTCTTAGGTTGAGCTTGAAAATTAAATCTAAGCTGTTGCGTATGTCTATGATATGCGAATGTAACTTCATTATGATGCAGATCTCGTAATGTGGAAAAACGTTGATAGTCAGGTTCTGAGCGAGTCAGGCGAAATTTTTTCCAGGCTTTGTTTTTGGAATTTTTTAAATGGCAAAGCTGTGGAGACATCCAAGGAAAACGAACCTTGCTTTTAGTGAAGGTAGTTGGCACGCACCGTAAAAAACAGCTAAACAACCGAATGTGGAAGTAGAACGTAGCTTTATCAGGATTAGGTTCCTGCAACACGGAGGACCAATCATAGTTAGCAAGCAAGTCACGTATTTGATCGACATTAGCTCGTCTAAAATTAAATTTAAGTTCAGATGTGCTCGATGATAAGTAATTACTAGACTTTGGCTCGAAAATAATGTTGAGTGCACAATGATGCGCGATTTCGTCGATGAGAGATGATGTGAGGGGTTTCACCACAGTAGAAGAGGCATCAGTCGAAAAAATCAGGTCCAGCATTTTTCCATTTGCGTTCCGGATGCAATTGGCTTGAAACAAACCAAGTGATATAAATTCGTTTGCAATGTTGATATCGTGTTGTCCGCCAATAGAAGTAGAGCTCGGAACTTCGAAAGTGCCGTCCGCTGAAGGGCACCAGTTTATTCTAGGTAGGTTGAAATCACCCATTAAGACGACGTCGTCGTTATTGTCCGCAAGATTGCATATGAGCTGCATAATATGTATAAGCGAAGCATAAACATCATACGAAGAATTTGGTGGCGTGTAGTTGACACCGAAAAATATTTTCTTTGACGTCAGTTCGACTTGGGCACAAATAAATTCATTATTTGTATGCGGTATTTCGATTAGAGATACTTTGAATTTTTTGTGAAACGCCAGAAGAACACCACCTCCGACAGGAGCGTCAGTAAGATCTCCATGTCTATCCCGGCGGAAAATAGTATACTCCGAATTCAAAATTTCAGCATTGTGAATATTTGCACAAAGCCACGTTTCGGTGATCGCAATGACGTCAAAAGCTTCAGAGTTTGACAGCTCATAGAACTTATTAAGTTTAGATCGCATTCCACTTACGTTGGTGTAAAGTGCTGAGATGAGTTCGTCCCGTTTTTTGTTGCAGCACTTGATTTACTTATTCGTTTGTTGATGAATTCATGCACAACAGAATTCGGCGGCCAGAAAAGGCTATTTGCAATGGAATCAAAGCAACAATCTGGTGCTATAATTTTAAATGATGATGAATTTAAATCGTGCATCAAGTCGATACTAAAACACTAGTTTTGATTTAGGTTTTCGTTTGGGGGCCGATTCATCATACTTATCCGGCTAAACCCTTTCTATCAAACAGAGTTTAGAGTAAAGTTCAGCTACTGTGTCAATTTCATGAAAATCTGGTAACTTATTCACATTTCATAGGGCAAAAAGCAGTTTTTTTTCTTTGTAATTTTTCAAGATGGCACCACTGGCACAGAGTTGCCCACAATTCAAAATCGCTTCTATCAGACCTGGTCCTACTTAATTTCAATGCATTCTGTAAATTTCAATGGTATCTGATAATTGATTCGTGAGTTCCCGTGAACAGAAGTTTTTGATGCTAAAAATATAGGTTGACTGGGAAAGGGTTACCGTTCTTGTCCGACATGAAATTTCCAAAGTTTTACTTTGAACGTGTAGATAAAGCATAAGATTTGTATACAGATTGAGTTTATTGTAAGAAACGGACAATTTTTGGAAATTCGATGGTTTAATGTTTTCACTTCCAAATTTTTATTTTTTCAAATTTAAGACACCAAAATTATCATAGCTGACAGCTCCAACCGAATTTTTCGACCAAATTTCTACCAAACGTGGTTTAAAATAAAGTCCAGCTACTGTGTGAATTTCGTCAAAATAGAACGATTCAATCAGAATTTATAGGGCTAAAAGCAATTATCTCTTTTAGTGATTTTTCAAGATGGCACCACTGGCACAGAATCGCCCGCATTTCAAAATCACTTCTATCAGACCTGGTCCTATATAGGACCAATACATTTTGCAAATTTCAATTAATTCTGCTTATTAGATCGTGAGTTTCCGTGAACAGAAGTTTTTGATGCTAAAAATATAGATAAATTGGGCAAGGGTTACCAGGCGTGCCCGTAATACCATATCTTTTTTTTTTTTGTTTATGTAAGCAAAGCGCAAGGTTTACATATGAGTGGCTTTTTTTTGAAAAAGCGGCAGTTTTTCAAGAGAGACGATGATTTGAAGGTTTTCACTTTCAGTGCCTGCCCTAGCTACAGGGTTGCCAGCAAGCTCATCATTGAAAATGTACAACTAAATAATATCAATATGTTCTAAAAATTTCGTAATGATTGAATAACTCGGTCAAAAGTTATCGCAATTTAAAAAATTTCAAGTTTTCCCGTTCTGTTTTTAGGCACCAAGCGCACACATGGGGTTAAAAAATTCCAAAACATTATCCGATTCACATGTGAAACACGTTCAAAATTTATTTCGTCAACTTTATTTTTGCAAAAATTATTTGTGTACGAAATAATAGGTATATCAAAAATATCACTAAAATGGCCGTCGGCGCCAAAGAGTTAAAGATTAATAACTTTTTGTGAGACCTGGCACTATTCTGCATATACACTAATGTGTCCTGAAAGTTTCAGCTCAATCGGATGGCGCGTTTCTGAGATTTTTTCACTGAAATTTTTTGATGATATATATATATATATATATATATATATATATATATATATATATATATATATATATATATATATATATATATATATATATATATATATATATATAAAGTGATTTTAATACTAATGTTCTTCTTCGAACATTAGTAAAAAATGAATTTGGTTGGTGCCTTGGTTTCATTGACAGCGACATTGTTGCTGCATTGTGATTCACCAAATTCAACTGCGGCATTCACGCCTCCCCTGCCTATATTTCGTACTATGTATATGGTTGGAATACCATTGTTTGTGGTTGCTTACTTTTTTCGCACCACGGTCGTTGTTTATCAACCACGCGTCATGGTGCATAAAAGTAATCAACTATTTTTTTATGGTTGTTTTTACTATAGCCCGTAGTTGACGCAAAAACAACTTAGGAAAATTGTTGATTTTGCTAACATTTTTCTTTCAGTGTACAAAAGAAAAAAAAAATGAATTTAGTTGGTGCCTTGGTTGCATTGACAGCGACATTGTCGCTGCATTGTGATCCACCAAATTCAACTGCGACATTCACACCTCCCCTGCCTATATTTCGTACTATGTATATGGTTGGAATACCATTGTTTGTGGTTGCTTACTTTTTTTGCACCACGGACGTTGTTTATCAACCACGCGTCATGGTGCATAAAAGTAATCAACTATTTTTTTTATGGTTGTTTTAACTATAGCCCGTAGTTGACTCAAAAACAACTAAGGAAAATTGTTGATTTTACCAAGATTTTTCTTTCAGTGCACCATTTGGGTTGTTTGAATACCTTCGTATGCCTTTCGGGCTCTGCAACGCTGCCCAGACCATGCAAAGGTTAATAAACACGGTATTCATTGGAAAAGACTACGTTTTTCCATACGTTGATGACATCCTTATTGCGTCTGAAAACAAACGAATGCACGAACAGCACGTCCAGGCCGTATTCGAATTACTTGCTGATAATAACCTTACCATAAACATCGACAAATGTGAGTTTAATTAAGCCGAGCTGGCTTTTTTGGGACATCGAATAACCCCACAAGGTTACCAACCACTTCCCATCAAGACGGATGCTGTACTAAAGATTTCTCGACCAAAAATAGTCAAAGAACTTAAAAGTTTTTTATCGTCTATCAATTTTTATCGTCGTTTTCTGCCACACCGCCGCACACCTGCAACGAAAACTAATAGCTTTGATTCCTGGCAACAAGAAAAACGATAAAACTTCTATCGAGTGGAATGATGATGCAGTTTCTGCATTTAACGAATGTAAAAAGCAGTTAAATGACGCCACTATGCAATTTATCCGCAAAAGAACGCCAACTTAATCCTACATACAAACGCATCAGACTTCTGTGCCGGAGCCGTTCTACACCAAATAGTGCACAACAAGGTTCAACCACTTAGATTTTACAGCAAATCGTTCACACCAACTCAATGCAAGTATAGCGCTTACGATCAATACAGCACTTTTGGCCGCTCCTCGAAGGAAGAATATTTACCATATATACTGATCAAAAGCCTTTGACATGGGCATTTAAACCAAAAAAAGACATCAGTTCCAGACAAAAAAGAAAATCCACGACGTATACGACAGTTGGATTTTATAAGTCAGTTCTCCACAGAAATACGCCACGTAACAGGGTCTGAAAACGTTTTTGCAGACATGTTATCGCGTATTGCATCAATCGGACACGGAACTGTAAATTTTCAAGAACTGGCGGACTTCCAAGCAACTGATACGGAATTACGTTCAATCCTGAAATCTCGGAACACTGCATTAAATCTTCAACAAGTTTTGTTACCATACGCACCTATACAAATATGGGCAGACGTTTCGAAACACCAGACTAGACCTTTTCTTCCTGCAGCTCTTCGAAAGAAAGTCGCAATGCAGCTTCACAATCTGGCTCACACTGGAGTCAGAGCTACAAACAAATTAGTTCGCAGTAGATTTGTTTGGCCATCGATGGGTACTGATATTAAACGTATGGTTAAAACATATATACCTTGCCAAACTTCAAAAATTGAACGCCACACACGATCACCGCTTGGAAATTATCCTATGCCCGATAAACGTTTTGAGCACCTGAATGTTGATTTAGTCAAATTGCCGAATTGCAATGGTTTTCAATATTGCCTGACGATCATCGACCGCTATACTAGATGACCTGAAGCCATTCCATTGACGGACCAGACTGCCGAGACTGTAGCCTTAGCAATTCTTCAAAATTGGATTGCTCACTTTGGTATACCGCTGCGGATTTAATCGGACCAAGGACGTCAATTTGAATTGGGACTTCCTCCACCAACTAAATCAACTCTAAAGGCATCGAACAATTTAGGACAACTG